>VZRU01021481.1:27810-43009 GCA_013398155.1 Pedionomus torquatus | reverse complement strand
CCCGCCCCCTTTTTTTAAATCTCCGTTTTTCTTTCCAGCACTCGGCAGCCAGCCACAGGTATCTCCAGCAATGTGCTCAGCACCCTTTGCTCTCAGCACCAGTGCTTAGCACATCGCATTATCTTACTGACACTGCAGCTCCTGGGGTTTTGCAGTCCTCTTGGCTGCAACGAGCTCCTGCTGGACTGACGGAGAGAGGACATGCAGCTCTTTCCGAACACTAACCACGTGAAAAGACAGAACCTTCCAGGACCTGCCAGGGAACACATGCCCTGACTTGCCTGCACTGAAGATCTGGCAAATACCAAAGTTTCATTCTGTTAACATCAACAGGAGTCAGACAGGTGAAGATTCACATCTGCATACGTACACTGCCAATTTCAACAACTAAAGCCAGCGTACCAAAGGTAACAATAGTTCTCCAGCCAGGGATTAGTGAGAGAAAAAACATATAGAAATAATTATGAATACATAAGTAATTTGGCTAGTCAAGTAAGGCCTTAAGGAAGAAAAAGCTTCTGCAATGCTAGTAATACAGATGTTTTCTATCTTATAAACACCCACCTCTGCTTCAGCAGGTCAATTTACTTGCACCAATCTTTGCAAACACCAGAGCTATAAACAGTTTTCTTGAAACAAAACAACAAGAAAGGCCTCCCGGCAGCCTATCTTTATAAAGATTCCACAGCCACTTCTATGTGTAAACATTCCAGAACACATTCCATTATCAAATTCTTGGAAAAGTTTGAAAAACAAACCCAAAGCAGATGAGATTCTCATCTCCAGTAGTGTGGTGTTTCCTCACAAAACCTTGACTATGCTGTGGGTCCCCAAAAAATAATAATTTCTGACTCTGAGGAGTACTGCAGTCTAGGCCAACTAAAGCTCCATGAACTATTTCTGATTCAATACTTCCAAATTTAATGCCAGACAAGAAGAACCCTGTGTGTTTCCCAATAAACATATTGCTTTCTAATTTTAAAGACCTATTTAGAAATCATTATGCAGCAACCTTTTCTCCTCAGTGGGATTCAACAACAGATTAGCAGCAGTTAAAAACCTGAGATTTGTACCCCGTGGTTAAGCAAAGGAAAAAAACCACGCCGGTTGCTAATATTTTGGTCAAATCTGACTTCAAAGAAAACAAGAAGCTTGGGAGTACTGACTGTGATTTAAGCACCATCCTACATGGGACAAGCTCAACCTTTGCAATCATAGGACAAATTTTTGATGACAGGTTCTAGAATCATTCTGAGAGTTTCTGCAGGGAACAGCTGGACATACAGCAGTCGTGCTGCTACTCGCTGCAGCCCTTTGTGAGCTGCGTTCTCGTACAAGTGAATCCGATTTCCTGCCGACTTCTCAAGCAATTACATTTGGCTTCATACACACAACACCTGCAAGTACAATTTTACTGTGAGCATGGCTGAGCCGATCATTTTAACTCTAGCCCACAACATCTGTGAATTCTTGTGAGACTTCAAACAAAAGCCTGTACACGTAAACATTACAGTTTCTAAATGCAAAAAAAAAAAAAAAAAATTCCTTTAAAATTGTGACCTTATTGTGAAGATCTCAGGAAAACTTTGACGGAAAAATAAAGCAACCTAGTAGTACTGTCCCTAAACAAAACAAAAGAAATAAATAAGCTAAGCAGATTCTGTTGTTTACAAAAATACCTAGAAATCTTTCTCATCTTTCTCTGTATGTTCAGGAAACGGGCTTCAAATTTCTGTTTCTTTCATGTCAGCAAAGCAAACCGCAACAGCAGCATGTTACTGTAGTCCTACAAGCACTATCAAAGCCCTTCACATCATGAAGGACAGACTGCCTTGCCAGGTTTTATTTCAGAAGGGATCAGATGTGTCCGAAGAAGTGATCCTCACCGTGCAACCTCTTCTCTCTGGGCAAACAGCCTCTACACAACCTCTAATCACCAGGGAACTGCCTCTACTCCACTTCTTTCCCTTGTGCCTGGCTGGGTACTGCTGCTGGGCCTCCACGCTGCTGCATTTTGGGCTTCAAAGTTTGCTATTTGTACCATTCTGGTCCTTTTTCCCTTGGAAAGTCCCTATTCAAATTGTGAAGTCTTTGGGACACACTCCGTCTTTTGTACAGCCCTGTAAAAGTTACCAGGAATTATTCTGGCCCAGCAGCAGCCAGGAATGCTGGAAAAGAGACAGGAAGGAAAAAAAAAGGAAACAAAACAAAACAAAACAAGTACCTAATAAAGAATGAAACAAACTGTAAGGTAAATTAAATGCAACAAAGTAATTGGGAGATTGTAGAAAGCCAGGATTTCCCAAAGAAAGCAAACACGAGTATCCTCCCCCCCCGCCCAAAACACTCAGCACATGACAGCATTCTGAAGAGTCTGCGCCGAAAAGGCACAAAGAAAGTGATGCAAGAAAGATGAGAGAGTTCTTCACGTGAGTGCCAGGAGAGCCAAGACACGCCGTGTAAAGCCTGGGGGACAGAGCTGATCTGTTCCCCCTTCCTCACTTCAAGCCCTGCGGTCACTCGGGCAGAACTGCTGGGTCACAACCCCAGACTAATGTTTGGGTTCTGGTTCTGGCTGTGGCTCTCCCTCACGGGCCTCCCAGAGTTGGACACAGCATCTTTCCCCTCTGCCTTGCCCTGTGTTCTTGCCAGCCTGCAGACAGACAGAACAGCCTTTTTTCTTGGAGCAGATCCTGCTTTCTTGCGGTTTTGTTTAACACTAGTCAAAATTACTTGTTAGATTACAAGATCTATTAACACGGTGCCCAGAACCATGATTTTGGCATGTTCAGAGTTGCGGTGGCCGAGGATCACACCTTTGTCATGATCTGTGCACTCATCGGAAAATACATTTGGGTTTAGGTTTTAAAAGAAGTCTAAAAATTGCAAGATTCTGTCTTCTGTGAACTGTGGAAAGCACTGTAGGAAATCACATTCTCAGGTCAGTACAAGGTCTAAAATACTGAAATATTGCCTCAAAAGTGAAAAATTTTCAACTCTCTGTCCCCTCCATCTTTATTTTGCTTCAAAGTCATTAGCTTGATTTGAAATAACTGCATTTTTATTTTAGGAGTTTACTTCTCCAGAAAAAAAATATTTTTAATGAAAACCCTAAATATTTCATTTTGAAAATATAAAACCAAGGTTAAATTAATTTTGGGCCCAAATTTTTCTTTCCTAAGGTGAGGGATTAATGATATACAATCCCATTTGGCAAATTATTTTGTTTTCAATTAGTCTGTATTTTGACAACCAAGGGTTATGTGGAAAACATCATGAGGAAGGTCTGTTTCCTTTGTCTACAATATTCTCCAGTAGGAACTGATGATTTGCATAATCAGATTTTTAAGTTAAATTTACGCAGAGGTTTCAGCCTCTTAGGGGGAATAAAATGGAAATGAAAAAAAAAAATGGAAAAGAAAAATCATTTGTATGGAATGAAGAAGCGATACAAAGACCCTAACGCTGCTTATCCAGTGGCACATGCCTCAATAAGGGCACTGGAAAAAAATCCTGCTGGAGTTTTAAATGCACAATTGAATTTGGTGCAGAAGCATGCAGGGCCAAGAACCCAGGGGTCAATGGGCTAAAAGCACCCTCTGCTATTATTTAGCCCTTACTATGGCACCAGGCCTAGAGTCTGACTGTTGGGTACAACTCAGGGACCAGCTGAGGTCCCACGTTCACTCAAACCAACAGAATTCTACAATCATTTCCCACGTTTCTGAACGTGGAAGTACAGCACAGCAGAATGTGGAGGTTTGTGCTTTTGCAAGGTATTGAGGAGAGAGGAACCTCTTTCAAGGCAGAGAGCCCCGAGTAGGAAGGGTATCTGAGGAAACTACAGAGTTCATATTCTCATTTTAAGCTGAGCTTAACATCTGTGAAGGTACAACTCAGTCTCCTCTCCACACGCTGCGTTCCTGCCATCTACTTTGTGCTAACGGTGAGTTGGGTCGGTGCAGAGGGGAGACAAACCTGCACAGACAACAACACCGTGACATTAGATCAGTTAAGATGTGTACTGAAGCCACCCGCGGCGACAGAACCAAAGGGTGCTCCCAGCTAAGCAACGGGACGTTGATGCTCGGCTCAAAGCCATCCAGTCTGCGCTTTCCCCACTCCCTCTCCAATGATGCAACTTCCAACACTAGGGGCCAAGGCAAGGACCTGGATTCAAGGTGAAATGGTAATTGCTGCCGAAATGGTAACGATACAAAGGCTGGGAAGACACAGCTATCAAGTACCAGGTCATCATCATCGGGTGGATAATCAAATATTTGGGCCAACAGACCGGTTTAGATTTATACATCATGCATACAATGAGCAATACAATTCCATTTTTATGCTACAGTGATATTAATGAAATGGTTACAACTGCAGTTAGACAGTTTGCTTTACTGCCTACAAGTTCCCTGCATATTAAGTTTACTTTACTGAGCAATAATATATTTTGTATGTTCAATGATGCACGCACTACCAGTCATCTTATTAGTTGGTGTGATTACAGCTGCCAACTAGTAGTAAACAGTTATTGCATCACATTTTAATGGACGGGAACTCAGGTTTTACCAAACGTGTGTCAAACAACTACCATTAAACCGCAGCCGCAGCATACTAATGACCGCGTTACTACCAGCTGCTCCCAGAGTTTGCTTATTCACAGTCACTCAGCCTTTCTTCAGGTTGAACGTCGGGACTGTTCAGCACCAGCCCTGTTTGGAAGGCAGTGTACCTGCCTGAACTAAGTAGCCTTTTTACTTTTCATAACTCACCTATGAATTATTCAGTTAAAAAAAGCTTAGCGTATTTACAGATTAATGAAGGAATTGTCCCCCAAACAGGTTTCGGCTAACATCAGAATATCAAAGTCCTCAGTGGCTGCTCCATACTCATACAACTATAGGAAATTCAGTTTGGAAGGGACCTCAGGAGACCTGTAGTCCAACCTCAGGCTCAATGTAGGGTCAGAAGTGAGTTCAGACCAGGTTATTCAGGGTTTTATCAAGTCTCAATTCCTGTCATTAAAGAGAAGCATAAATATATCTAGCCCACACATACAAACACTCTTTGAGCTAGCACTGTAGAGGCAAACTTCATTGCCAGGAGCACAGTACAGAACAATCTGAGCCAGATCCACATGATCCAGGCTGATTTAGAAAACCCTCTGTAGGCTGAGCTGATTAGCTTCAGCACAGCTCAACAATGAAATGACTCCAGTATTTCTGGTCTCCAAGCTAGGAAGCATGCATAGAACTTGGACGTTTATTCCTCTTCCTTAAAACTATCAGCTAGGGCCATCATGAAAAGCACACATCCATTTTTTTCAAATCTATGAATAAAACAGAAGTACAATTTCTTCAGGAAAAAATAGGCAGTTAACTCAGCCTGTTTCCTTGGCCTGGTTCTTCATACACTGTTACACAAAAAGACCAGGAAACAGAGGAAAAAAACCCAAACAAACGTCTAAACAAGAGGTAAGGTTAGTGCTTGATGTTTCAAGCCATCTTTAGTCCTCTCTTTTTCTTCATAAGTAAAATTATTGCTTCTTAACCAGCAGTTAGATTTATAGAACAAAATATTAACAAGGAATAAGTAAACATCATTTTCATCGAATAAAAGCTAATACAAGAATCATAACAATCTAATATGTGAAACATTTTAGAACAGTTCATGTCTAAAAAACCTAAATATATAACTTTTTCCCCCTACAGGCTGAAAGAAATTAGATTTGCTAGAACAGATGCAGAAGTAAATTTTGATGCGTTTAGTACACTAATAATAATGATGCTGATACAGAATTAGTAGCGGATTCAGGACTTTGCTAGGAGGGAATAAATTCAAGAGCTAAAGTTGCAGAAGAGGGAGAAGGGACAGATCTTCAAGTTTCTTGCTGCAGTTCGCAAGATTAAAATTTAAGCAATCCAGAGTGAAATGAGCAAAATTTATATTCAAATATTTCTGGCTGTTCAAATTTAGTCTCCTGTTAAAGCTCTAATAAGAACCTTTCAGAGGCAAACAATGGGCTTTTCAAAAATAAGACAGCAAATCTCTGATAAAAGAGCCAACTTTGCGTCAAACAAATGAAGGTTATTAAACATTTTTTTTCATAACTGAAAGCATGAAAGAATTTTTTCTCCTTAAAAATGTAATAATTCACACACAGCTATCAGTTAATAAATATCAATAGATTTAAGGGAGAGCATTTAGCAGTTTTGTATTTTAAATTGGTTCGTATGTGTCTGAAATAATCCAACTGCATTTCACTATTTTTATACTTAAAATAACAAAGTTCCTTTGTATATATATTTTTAGGTGACTGCCAATTCTAAGAAGCAATTATATTTCACATAGATAGAGTTATAAAAGAAGTTACATAATTAAAACACCTTCACTAGAAACTGAAGGTAAAGTCCTTCCTGCTTTTATTAAGCCTGAACAACAAACTTCTACCTTAACACAGCAGAAGAAGAGAATCCACCAACCCTGAACTCTGAAGGCTCAGAAACTACAGCTGAGGAATAGCTTCAGGGCAGCTGCTGCTCCAGCCTACTGTCTGGAGAGCTACCAAGCCTCCCAGCCTCCCCTGAAGCTTTTTAAAACCAGAGGCAGAGAAGACAAGACACAGCAAGTAGAGCATCAGCGGCCGGACAGGCACGGGGCGCTCTCCAGTAATTTCAATTTCTGATTAATTTTTAGACTAAATGTCTACATGCATCCTGTCACTAGAAGCTACAAAGGTATTACCAGAAGTTATTAGCCACAACCTTTTTCCCTTTGAAGGCAGCAGGAAACAACTTCCATCAGTGTTAACGGGTGCAAGAGCAGCTGCTGCTATTGTCGCTAAATCTCTTCAGTGCTCAGTTCTTGGCCCACTCCTTAGAAGAAACCACTGAAGAAAATTACACAATTTCGGCTCAGGTTTACTACCACACTGGCTTCTAACCCACTGCCAACCAGACAAATGCAAGTTAGATACCTGAGGCCTATGAGAAGCTTTTCCGTGTTGTGACCCATTTGCTACCTGCAATCTCCAAGAACAGAAGGCGGTCCATGAAAGGATCACAAAGCTTGATTAAAAAAATAACACTTTCCATTCCACATGTATTCACAGACATCATAAAACAGAGGGAGGAGTGAAGACATGAAAAATATTCAAGCACTAGTCCCAATTTTTAGTAAAGACAAGCATTTGGTATTAGATTACAGAATAGCACATACAGATTTTTCTTTCGATGAAGTAACAGGACTCACAGCTTTTTATTTCTACTTTTCTATAATGTTAGATCACTTCAGATTAAAGAAGGAACAGAAACACTACAATAAAGAACGATGCCTGCAGGTATGTAGCATACACAAAAGGGCCTGGGTAGCACGTGCTGTATGATCCTTCATACAAACAAAGCAAGAAACAAGACATTTGCGCCGGAGAAACCAAACTTCTGACACTGCCCAGGTCCTGCGGCAGGATGTGTGCCAGACAGTGATATTAAGCTTTGTATACTTTAGGAGAAATTGTTCCACCACGACAGAGACCTTTGAGTAAAACTGTGTATTATACACATGAAGCCAAGTAGTGGAAGAGGTACTATGTTTTCCATGAACAAAACCTTAAATAATACCTTCTTTACTTGCAACTCCCAAAGTCGTTTTTCTATAGGCAATTCATTTTGGATTCTAGATCATTTTACTCCTATTACAAACAATACTGATGAAGTATTATTTCCCTTAGCATCCAAAAATGTCCTCAGTTTTGTCACTCAGTCCCTCTGAATTCTAATACATCAGAAATTCATGCAAAGAAAGCCAGGTCTAGATTACAAACTATGGAATTAGATAATGGTGGAAAAACTCTGTTTAACTGCACTCTCCCATGTCTAAGTCTACCAGCTGAAATTAGAATGTAACTAGGATCTGAAGGGAGCCTACAGGAGAGCAGGAGAGGGACTCTTTGTAAGGAAGCATAGTGATAGGACAAGGGTTGATGGTTTTAAAGTAGAAGAGGGGATGTTTAGATTGGATCTTAGGAAAAAATTCTTTACTGTGAGGGTGGTGAGGCACTGGAAGAGGTTGCCCAGAGAAGCTGTGGCTGCCCCATCCCTGGAGGGGTTCAAGGCCAGGCTGGATGGGGCTTGGAGCAACCTGGTGTGGTGGGAGGTGTCCCTGCCCAGGGCAGGGGGGCTGGAACTGGATGATCTTTAAGGTCCCTTCCAACTGTAACCATTCAATGATTCTATGATGATATTCCTCCAGTTAATTCTCTCTAGCTAGGCACCAGGTTGCATATTATTATTATTATTACCACCACCATCACTATCGCTCCTTATATTGTTGGATAACATTACATATGTGCACTCCTTACGTTGGTCAGACTCCAACTACACAAGCTGATCTAGAGAGACTGTATGGAAATTGTCTCCCACATGCAGGTATTACTGTGCTACGCCTAATAGATTTAAAGGGCTTTATAGCTTGTATAAAATGGTCAAAACCAATCAACTCATCTAACAAACAACAAGGAGCACAGATTTTCTGGAAGATGGCGGTACTTGTGCAAAATTTTTGCATTTTACTTGTAAAAATGGGAAGTAAAGAAGGAGCTCTCTAGATAACCAGCACTCACAGTTTCTATGGATGCAATTAGTATCTCAAGGCAACTACACAATTGCTCAGCCCAAAATAAGCCTGTAAAATTGTAAAACCTAACATACTATTTTTTACATTCAGTATTTTATCCTCCTGAAAAGGCTACATTAACACACACTGGGACTGGAGTCTAAATAAACAGACACAATAAACTTTAAAAGACAGCTGCCTTGGCAATAAAAGAGGTATATTCTTTCTGAGTAACTCACTGAACTATTGCAAAGAAAATTACAGCACTGAAAAGAAGACTTTTGACCTCACTTTGGAGGAGAAGTTGCCTCTTGCTATGCAGCTTACTGGTGTTGATGGAAGCCTACAACACGGTATAAAATCTTTTCAAGGTCATGCATTTCAAACCCACGAAAAGCAAGTTGGTTAAATTCAATTATCTGTTTACTACCATCTTTAGTTCCAAACAACTCAAATTTTATATCTGAAAGCTTTAACTTAGGCCTTTAAAACTATTTAAAGGGAAATAAACACAATCCCGGGGAAATTGCTAATGTGGAGTCAGTGCTTTTTTTTTTAAATCAACTCCAACGATGACTATTCGTACTCGAATAGTTGAACTGCAGAATGGAAAATAGACACTACCAGATCCACACCACATGGAGACAACTTTTCAAGCAAATTAGAAACACCATAAAATCAAACTGAAGAATTTTGCTGTCTCGCAGACCACAGGCCAGTAACAGGAATGAAACGGTGTTACAGCCTCCTAAACCAGAGAAGACACAAACCCCCCTTCTCTCCAGCTTGGCTGTCTGCTTTTGAGATTTCAGCCAAAGAAAATGGTCTTGCAAACACAGCCAGTCCTACAAAGATACAAAATGCATCCTCAAATACACACTTATTGCAGTAAAGCACTTTTTTTTTCCTCTGTGTAGAATCTTGCCAGAAATCAGAAGGATCTACAGAGGTGTCTGAGCAGCAGAAGCATTTTTTTAGTGATGTAAGGGATTGGAAACACTTTTTTCCTGTTTCCTATTCCGCCGTTAACTTCACTAAAACATGCAGAACAGAGTGATGTAACTTCCAAAACATTCTTTGTGCATCACATCAGTCAACATTGCTCCATGTCAAATACCTTCAAGGTATTTTGAGCACAAAAAATACCCCAAAACATTATGACCAGCGTGAGCAATTGCCTTTCTAACCAAAATGGCTCAGACCTCAAATAGCACATAAATACCGTAGAAAACCATTAATTGATGACCAAAAGTCTCTCCCACAGAAGATACGACTGAGAAGAGAGCTTTCACAAGGAAGAAAAATACAGAAGATGTCCATATATGTCCAGCAGTGCCCTGTAAAAAAAATATTCTATTAAAGAAAATTTCTTTTCCATTATGCTGCCTGGCACTGAGCCTAATTACTGTGGTAAAAAAGAAAAATGGATGAAAAATGATCTGCACAGCTTTAACTCTCAATAAGCTCTTTCTAACTTGAAAATTATATTTGCTCTCAACAAATGTTAATTTCTTTGCCAAAAAAAATAATCTAGGATTGCTGAGAGGTTAATGAGATACATTTTAAGTAATATTTTAATATATTTCATTATAGTAAGACAGTAATTATATTTTATTAATAAGTAAGCAGTAAATCCAAAGTTATGCTTTTTATGGACCTATTCCCCTAAACATTTCCAGTCATTTTATAATAATTACCTTGAAGTCCCTACCCAAATAAAATTCTCACTGGAGATTGCTTCGTATTCAGCTCACACAGTGATTGGTTCTGACTCCGGAAAACTGATTTAATGGTTAAGACACTAACTAACCTGAGCTGCTTTAATTTTCAGCCTTGCACTTTGTGGTTTTGGTTTCCATGTAATTAAAAGAGAGACTCTCAGGAGTCTCTATCCCCTCTCTACTGCACTTCTTAGCCTGAACATGCTGCTATGCCCATTCAAATGATTATTTGCTGGTTTGAGCACCCAGCCAGTTCTATAATTTAACATTAAACCTATTTAACAGATGGTTCAAAGGCTCTTAAGTGTTTTGCCCATCACCAAGAATGGAAGAAAATGATGCTATAAATTGTGCAAGTACATCCGCAGAATTTAAAAAACCTTTGCAGGTCTCAGTTCAGTTTAACAGCAGGCGGATGACCAAGTAAGCAAGTCTGTGAACTGGAACAGGTAACTTTGACATCAGTCTAGCAACTCTGACTCTTTTTTCTCCTTACAGTAAGAGAACAGTTAACAAAGCTACATACATTTCTGTTAGAACTTCTGATATAAACTTGAGATATCATTAACAAATTGACAGCTTTACTTAAATTCACCTTGAGGGTTGTTGCAGGATATCAAGTTATGCTTGCCTCTTTCTCTGCTGGGGAAGAGTAACAGCAGTTCTGAAATAATAGGCTTGTTCTGTATCCTGTCAGCATTCTATTTTATTAATTCTGCCAATGAGAAACAGACACTAGGTTTGTTTTTCTCCTGACAACAGTTCGATGGGGAAAGGCAAGAAGCTTGAAGACAGCTCAAGGAGGTTTAATTGCTTGACAAAATGGGATGATACAGGACTCACCCTGCATGCAAAGCAGCACACGGCCAAAATACCTGTGCATTTCAGTATGCTTAGGACTGTTCCCTAAATCATATTCCTATTACACTCCACAATGACAATATTTTATGGGAGGAGGTCAGCGCCTTCACAGAACAAATGGCACACAACAGATGCCACACAACCATTACTGCCACTGTGCCCACCTCCTCGCGGTCAGCTATGGAACTGGCAAGATCCCCACTCAATATCCAATCGTTGCAAGTTCTGTTTTCAAGCACGAGAAAGTCTACAGAAGGTAGTCTTCTAGTAAAGCTGCAAAGCAATGCAAAAGGAAAGAATGTTAAAAAAAAAGGGCACTCAGAGAAAAACAAAAGGGTTTTTTTCTGCCACAAGTTAATTGTTTTCTCTCTGTTATCTCTTACTACACTGAAAGTCGTTCATGACAGTATTTAACATTTTATTCGTGGTTCAATAGGATGAGGAAACTTCATGACACATTTTCTTTTCTTTACTCAAAGTGACCTATGTATTTTTAGCTAGGAAACTATTATTATAGCTAGACCTAATTTTAGCTAGGAAACAATTTTAAAGATTTACTTTACTTTCTCTTTCTACTTCCATCCCAACCCTTTAAGGGACTTTAAACAGCTTCCTTAAGTCATGAGAAACTCGAGATTTGCCTTCAGCAGGACCACAACTCACCTGCATTCACAAGTATCACTCCTAACGAATGCACATGTTGCTGTATTTCTCCTTACTCCCAGGTGTCAGGAGCACAGCTTCTCCCCCATTGCTAGTTGCAAGTTGCCTGGTGTATTGGCTGCAGTAGCGCTGTGTCCCTCCTAGGCTGTCATGCTAAATACCTGAGCATATTCTCCCTCCTTTCCATCACCCTTCTTCAGTACAAGTTGTTCTTGCCTTTTCTCAGCTGCCCCGATCCCTGACCTTACAGACCTATTGATCTTTTAACATTTCGGGAGGCAGCCGTAGAACGTGTAGTGGGGTATTAGTTGTCTTATTGCATCTTAAGAAACTGATGCTTCTGTTACCATCAAATCAAACATAATCAGATATATAATTTAATCTTGTAGCTTTAAGTAACTATTACCACATTGTAAAGGCCATGCAGTTAAATCAGTGGCTGCATTTCTGAATCACATCAAGAACTGGTGTTGGATTAGAAGCAGCCAAGACCAACACAATGACTGGTCACTATAGATATATTTTCTTACCGTACTCTTCCCCGATTTTCAGGCCCAACCAGTTTTTGTGGTAACCAAGTCGAGGAACTGAACAGACGACAGTACAACCTTCCCATCATTTTAACAGCAAATTACTAAGGAAAACAGTGTTGACCTGTGGAGTAATATCTTAGACCATGCTTGTTCCTCTGCACCTCTCTCAAAGGGAATTTTGGAAAGGGCAAGAGCAAGACAGAAAGCAGAATCAAGCAGACTTTGTGCTACTCTTCCTGCCTTGCAAGGAACTTCTCAGGAGCAGAATACAACTAAACAGCTACTCCAAGGAGCTACCTCACTGTTATGAACCATAGTGAAAAGAACATAGTGTAAACTACATACATCACACTGCAGAGATAAAACTGGTCTGTATGGTTGTTGGTAGGATTAAGCATCATCTAGGAGATAATGAGCACTCTCTGTTCTTGCTGAATATAATTTTGTACAAAATAGCAGTGGAAAGGAATTTCCTCATTAACAAACCATGATGAGGGAAAGAATAAAACTTAAGACAGCTAATTTTTCCAGGATTATAATGTTCTTCATTTTTAGGTCATTTGAGTTCCATATTAATTATAGAAAGATGGAGGCTTTACAATCCCCCTGATCCTTCTCTCATTACATATGTAATTGTAAAAGCTACCTTGCTGTAATAAAACATTAATCTCTGTACTTCTTATTATGGAATCACAGACTCGTAGTGATGGATGACCATGTGTCAGAGCACATTTCCACAGTACACTGTAATATCACTGAGTCATCATTTGGAATGGGAAAGCACAAGTCCAGAATCCTAGCTAGACTACATCCTCCTGATTGTTTCTTCTCAATGGACTTGCTAAAGTAGTTTCTGTGTCCACAAACAGGGATACTTGATGTGTTAATTGAGCACTGTTATACCTCATTGAATAATTCTGCATTTGTACAAATACACAGAACTGTTCTATCTTCTGAAACTTGCCTTAGAGGTAAGTTAAAGGCAGAATTCACGATGCCCAGGAACAGCAATACAGGACATGGGCATGAACGTTATGCAGATTTTAATAGAAAAGCCTGGAGAGCCATTATTTCATTGCAGTCAATATGACAGCACTTGCTTTGCACTGCAGTAATGACTGAAATTAGAACACTTGTTAACTTAGCCAAAGATAGACTGATGCAGTTTATTTCATCTGCAGACAAAAAAATTTGGCACGTATCTTTATTCAGCTGGTGTTCAAGTGTAATTTCTAATGTGGCTTTTTACTCTTATGTGCTGTGTGGTCCAGGACAATCTCCAAATACATCTGGAAGATACATTTATTTGCAATAGCTATTTGCAGCTATTTCTAGATTAAAAACAAAACAAAACATACCAGACTGAAAAAGTGTGTCAGTCAGCAGCTTTCCCTAAAAAGAAGTAAATAGAAGGAAACACCCGATTCTCCAGTTCTCAGAAGTCTGCACTGGAAGCCATAGAAAAGTCTAAGCTCAAAAGGACTGCATTTCCTCAACCTAAGATTTCTAAATCTTTTCTTGAGAACAATCTTCACATAGAAAGGTAAGTACAGTTCTTTCAAATATCCTACCTTTGAAAAGCTCATCACCTTGGTAATAGAAATTACAACGTGCAGGTCAGCCAATTTAGAAACCTTAAAATAAGAACTCCTCTTAATCTTTGGAGAAAGACTAAAGAAACACTAGCTCCTTGGTCCTTCTATCTGAAGAGAAACTGTTGGTGCTACTGAGAAGGATTTCTAAAAAATGAAGGCATATAAATATCCAAATAAAAATTCTGCACTACATGCACTGACAGCCACACATACATACACATAAGTACATATATTCTCAGCAAGTTCCATGCAACTTACATGAACAGGCCTTTTGAGAAGAGGGAAAAAATCCCAAACCCAAACAACAAAAACCCTCACAAATTTAATCTATGTTATGTATCTAATTGCATATGTATATTCCATATAAATATCCATAAATCAGTCTCTCACACGGGCTACTCATACAGAATGTGAGAGTCTTCCACTCCTCTGAAAAGACAAAACAAATTGCAAAATCATACCATCTTATTTGTTGATTCTTAGGAAAAGGAAGGTTTACGGTAGGAAATCCCAGTCTTTGGATCAAAACAGTCAAAATCAGCATCACATTCCTATCAACGGGCTGGTGCTGCTATGCCATTCTACGTACTTCTCTCTAACTGAAATCATGCATGTATAACCTTTACAGAGTTTTTTCCCTTCATCTTAACCAACACAAAATGATGGGTTCCACTTACACTTCATTGAGTCCTCTTTTGTAGGGCCACATGTATGTTGAATGAAATATAAAAAAAAAAAAAAAAGTCTTTGAAGGGGTAGGTATTGGGACCAGTGCTGATCAACGACATTGTTGGAGATACGGACAGCAGGGCTGAGTGCACCCTCAGCAGCTTTGCTGACAACACCAAGCTGGGTGGCACAGTTGACACGCTGGAAGGAAAGGATGCCATGTAGAGAGACCTGGACAGGCTGGAGAGCTGGGCTGGTGCAAATGGCATGAAGTTCAACCAAGCCAAGGGCAGGGTCCTGCCCCTGGGACGTGGCAATCCCAGGCACAAACACAGGTTGGGCAGAGAATGGCTGGAGAGCAGCCCTGAGGAGAAGGACTGGGGAGTGCTCCTGGAGGAGAAGCTCCCCAGGAGCCGGCAGTGTGCGCTGGCAGCCCAGAAAGCCAACCCCAGCCTGGGCTGCAGCAAAAGCAGCGTGACCAGCAGGGACAGGGAGGGGATTCTGCCCCTCTGCTCTGCGCTCCTGAGACCCCACCTGGAGT
>VZRU01021481.1:0-27801 GCA_013398155.1 Pedionomus torquatus | reverse complement strand
TTAAATTGAAAGAGGGGAGATTGAGATTGGATGTTAGGAAGAACTTCTTTGCTGTGAGGGTGGTGAGAGGTTGAGAGAGCCACAGAGAAGCTGTGGCTGCCCCGTCCCTGGAGGGGTTCAAGGCCAGGCTGGATGGGGCTTGGAGCAACCTGGTGTGGTGGGAGGTGTCCCTGCCCAGGGCAGGGGGGTTGGAACTGGGTGATCTTGGAGGTCCCTTCCAACTCTAGCTATTCTATGATTCAATGTTCTAATCTAGCAATTAACATTTTTGGTACTTACCCAAACTGAGTTACTTATGTAAGTTATTTTACTTACTTAAGTTATTTTACTTTCGTAATAATTATCAATTAGATAATACACAGCAGCAAATATTTATTTTTAGAGAAAGATCTGAACATAATGTAAACTGAAAAATAAAGATATGAAACTCACGTCTTCAAGCTTCAGTATTGTTGGGCCTTAGGAACATAACAGGCTTAACAACTACTTGTTGGGGAGCAACTGTAACAAATAAACTGTACCCATCGTTTATCTTCTTTATCTTCTGAAAAAGCAAATGTATTTTGCTGGGGGACAGTAGCCATCCAAGAGACCCATGCAGTGTTTCTGTATTCAGGCTAAAGAAATCTATGGTAAGACATTTACTGTAGACATATAAACAGGACACAGGTAGAGCAAACTCATTATTTCTTATTATTATTCAAAAAGATTCAGTATCCACAGCCTAACAGATATCAGTCTTTAAGGACACAAAACCCACTGACTTCTTTAGTATTTCATGCTTCCTATCACAGTTCACCTGAGCAAAAAAGACAAGACTAACAAACTGTTTGGAAACTGCAACTTTTCATCCTATTTACATCAGAAACTATACATCTGCTTTACAATGCTCTCTTTCCCTACATGTGCTTCTTCATGTTATCTTTTAGTTCTGATTTACTTTAATTAATTGTTGCCTTTAGCCCAAGCATTAGAATTAACAATGCAACACCTGAGATGAAGAAGGGGTAAATACAGCCAGTCAATAACAAAACGCTCCGCTTTTAAAATGAAAGAATTACGTTCTGCACTTTAAGGAACCAGCACATCTTTCTAATGCCCAACTCTTGGTGAAGAGCTGACAGTCCTTTAGCTGTGCTGCACGTTAGCAACTGCAATCTGTTACAAGGGATTAATCTTCGGAAAAAATCTATTCAAAGCAAATCTGCTCTATGTTAAAGCATGCGCAGGACAAACACAGGTACTTTAAACATCATCCGAGATGGTGTGAGACACAGCCAAATGTGCTGCGCTCTTGTTCCTCTACAAATATATCCAAGATGTTTTATGGGTGTAACAGGGCAGACTGAACTCTGTAAAGGAGTTATTTTCTCTCAGATCTACAAAGCTGAACTGCAGTGTATACTGAGGTGCTTGTGTCTTTCCACTAACAATAAAGGTTGTGCAGCTGATTAGCTCGGATGCTGTGTAGACTGTGTTTATACCATAGTTGGACAAATTTAGACAAGTTTAATACCCCTCACAAAAGTGTAACCTGTGTTTTCCTTGGCCTTTGAAACTGCTTTCAACTATTCCATTTTGAACTGTTTGCCAGAACACCTGTTTCTTTGTCCTTGTTCTCTAGAAGATCGTAGCAGAAAAGGTCACTTGTACTAACAAATCCATGCCAGCTTTAAAATTTTAATCATAATTAAACTGTAGAAAATCACTATCACAAATAGACAAACACCTGAGTGTTTAAAGAATGGTTTTATATTTACAGAAAGTACTGGTAGTGAAAAATTTTCAAAGTTAACAGTTTTTAAGGGGACATAAGGGGACAGCACAAGGCCTCACACAACTCACACACGTCAAAGCAAAGCTAAGCAATGCGTATGCTTTTTAAGAATCATCTAGAGGTCGGTACATTTTCCGCAGACAGTAATTCAGCATTTCTAATGGCAGCAGGGAACAAGATTTCAAAACATCACACAGAGAAATCCTGCAGGAAAAGAATCCGGACCTCCCAGTTTCTAAATCTTATATTCAGTGCATTAAACTTCTTCAGTTTTTTTCAGGAGGTACAGTTTAACGCAAAGACAACCTAAATTACATGAATTTCATCCCCCAAAACTTAATTAAAAGTCACCATTTTTTACACCAAGGGCTAAGAGAAAGAATGAAGGCCCCATACAGAAGTGAGAGAAAAAAAGCTGAAACAATTAAAATTATTTTATTTCCGTCTGAAAAACAACAGATTTTTTCAGAAGTCAGATTTATAGCAAAGGAAAATGTGAAATTCTGAAGTGAACAGTAAAGCAGATCTAATTTCTGAGAACAGCAAAATCTTTCAAACAGGATTTACTAAAGAAAAGAAAGCATGCTACCGAGCATGATCTCGGAAATACGAAGCATTTCCGAGCATGATCTCGGAAATAGGAAGCTCTCATGTAAATTCTACTTTTCTATAGAGACAGATCAAACAATAACTCATGGAACTGGAAGATTTCTAGATGTCCCAATTAAAGTTAGGGAAAAGTACTCCTCTGCTGACATGACACTTCAACATCATTTCTGTTCTAAAACAATACACCCTTGTCATTAGAACAAATAAGAACATTTTTAATGTTATCTCTGTCTTTTTCTTTTCCCCCCAAAGTACAGCAATAAAAAAAAAAAAGAATGAATCTGTGGACAAAAATTGAGGAGTGTGAAATATTGGTAATGTTTGAGCCAAAGCCATAACTAAACTCATAATATGAACGAAAAAAACCCCAACTCTGCTACAAACTAAACATATGTGTTATTTCCCCATGCATTCTTTTCCCCAACTCTAGCATGTTTGCTATTCTCTCTCAATTTTTCTGATAAAAGCATGAAAGAGATTCATCATACAAAGGGCAGGTCCCAACTATATTGGAGAGCCACAAGCACCTCAAAGAACACCAAAATCGTAGTTGCCATAAATAAGGCCACACAACAAACACTTTAACGAGTATTACCTTTTGTAAATTCTTCTGGTTCTGAAAGCTGGAGCACAACGACAGCTTATATGTAGGTTTCTATTGGATAACTATTTGACTTTGAATGTAAAAGGCAGATTTAGGCCACATGCTAATTTATTACATCCTTTATTTAAAACTTCACATAAAGAAGCCATCAAAACAGTCCAGGAGAGAAACCCAGTCATAACAAACTCTATTTTAGAAGGCAGATCTCTGATAAAAAAGTTGCATACATCAAAGCAGACAATACCTGCACACTGAAGTCATTCCAAACTACATGCTTATCCCTCAGATGCACATTCTCCAGCTTCAGACTTGCATGAAACCTTGAAATCAGAATCTTCCTACTTTTAAGACAGTACTATCAGTCCAAAGGTTTCTGTTATGTTTTTAGCTAGTAACTAGGTAGTGTTTGCAAGCAAACACTAGCAAAATAAGCACTAAGCCATGCCAGAATTGCCTCTATCTTCAGGCAAAATTATTTGCAGTCTCTCCTGGAGACCAACTATCTCAGGAAAAAGAATAGTTAAGCACAATCGTGAGAAAAATGCAGACGTCGCTATAGTACTTTCTAATAGCAAACAAAAATATACTGCAGAAAGCAATTAGTGTTTTTCAGGAATCTGAGTTCCTGAATTGCTCGCTGTTGCAAGAGGGGCCATGGACTCCTAAGTGAATTAAATTTTATAAGTTTATTTCCAGTGAAAACCCGTAACTGGGGAAAAAAAAATTACATCTGTTATGCACAATGCTACCAGGCCACAGTCATGCCCAAGAAGAAATGAACTACTTGTTGTCAATATTCTCCAGAAACACAGAAAACAAACTATAGTCTATTTCCATTAAATAGGACCCAAATCCCACTGTATTTTGTCATATGTTATTCAGGCTACACCACTGGAACACAAAGAGAAGCTGTCGGGATGCAGCTTCAATTTGCCAGACTGGTTGGATTGCTACTTCTACCAAAGTCTTCACGCAACACAGCTGATTCTTCAACAGTCAGTTGGGTTTGTTTTAGTCTCAGCAGTCCTTCCCGGTAGCATATATAGCAATCCTTTACACCTATTACATAGGCTACCTTGTATTTTGTGGCGGGCATAAATATGACAACAAACAAAACCACCCAAGTGCAGGTTATCATGTATTCCTGCTAAACAAAAGACTAAACAAAATATTAGAGTGGCTTTTTGTAACAGCAGAATTTGAAAAATCCAATAAGCACTAAAATATCTCATGCTGTGCACAGAACTCAGATTGTAAGAGAAAATTAAAAAAACTAAGGCACTTATTTGGGGCTGTAAAGTATCGCTTTGTTTTTACAAATTTAATCAGGTCAACAATACTACTAGAAGTTTCTTGCAAATTAGTTATTTCTTACAAATTTTAATCCACATGCCTGTAGATACTCATATGTAGGAGACCAGCAGGAATTGTTCTATGCAGATCACGGTTTATAGATGTCATCTATTAGCAACTTAAGCTTTTGAAGATATGAACAATATCTCTGTACAGTCTTAAAGACCTAATAGTACTTTTTGATGCCAAATGATTCTTTAATATTTTATAAGGAACATAATACAAATGAAAGTAAGTAACACCTTTCATGTCTTGAATCACTAAAAGCTACAGGGATTCACATGGTATTTTTCAAAGGAATAGAGCACACGACTGATGCTTGTAGCTCCATTAGAAACATTTATATGCAAAACGCCACGTTTTCCAATCATGAGTTTCTTTTGAGACTCATTATTGCCCTATAGTACTTTTCTCTGAAAAGAGACTCTAGGGAGATGACACTTTCCTGGGTTAGCATTGTTGTAGCTGACAGAATGCATAAAAGCCAAGCCGCTTTTTCTCCAGTTTTCAGCCTGAGCCAATCAAATGCAGAAACTCTCGGCCTCTTCTAATCTTGAATTCTGGATTTTGAAGTTTACAGAATAATTGTAGCTTTCGAGCACAGAATCATTTTGTCACACACACTCTAGCTCATGTAAACGCTACTGGTGCCCTCAATAACATTAAGAAAAAAACCACTTGTTCTTCGCATTGTGACATGTCAGCCTGATTAAAAATGATTGCATACTGTTAGCATTAGTGCACATTTCCCTATGAAGAAATGATCCCCGAAGGCACCTTACACTTACCTTTCTATCAAAAAATAATTTATACCTGGAAATGATTTTTTCCTTCTCTCAAGCTGGTATTACAGGCCCCTGCCTGGATTCCTGGGCCCTGCTGTGTTAAACGTGCACAAAAAGACAATCCCTGCACTGAATAGCTTACAGAATCTTTCCTTTTCTTTTTAGAAAACAACACAGAGTGACTGGAAAATACAAGCAAGAAGACGATTTCGAACATCAGGAGAAGCGCTGTTTAATCACTGTAAAGGTTTTACAGATATCCTGGCAAATGAGTTTCAAAAAGATGGACTTGAAAAGGAAGGAAGGTGGCCTCGAGGCATATTTAAAGGCAGCCTCTTCTACACACAAGGGAAGGTAAAACAAAAGAGGCTTGTTAGAAAGCTTGATAAATAAACAACTAAGACACTTTGACTGCTCATTTGTCGTTTGGAATAAAACCAACAGCAAGTGAGGCAACAGGCAAGGCAGCACAGACCACAGCTTTGGATCTAGCTGGAGAGGTGCTGTCACAAGTACACTTCAGAGGGTGCCTAAACTCAAGAACCAAGCAGGTGACCTTGGCAGCAGAGCTTTGCATTGATGTTAGCTGCACAGAACTGGATTCAAGGTTCATAGGAAGCGGCACTTTTTCTCCTCAGAGTGGGGAAGAATTCTGGGATTTGGAAAGCTGTTTTGAGGGGTTTGTTTGTGGCTGTGCTCCAGTTCAGTGCAAGACACTGTGGCAAGTTATTAATGGCAAGAGCATTTAACATCACCCAAGAGTTCAATGCTTAAGAAAAACAAGCATTTATTTCATTAATAGTGGTGCTTCAAGCTACACCTATACTATGTCTTCACCCCAGCTCCTCAGTTCTTATAAAAGCCCAATGAGTTGAGAAGCCACCTGGAAAATAAAGGTCTATAAAGACCAGGACAACACAAGTACCGGAAAGATACTCCATCATACGCTGGGAGAGAAGAAAAGCCAGAGTTAACAGGTGGCATAATCTGGCCCAACTCTGCAAATACATAGACACCTGAGCTGGCATCAGTTCAAGCTAATGCAGCCATATGGCGTGGCTCAGCCCAGGACACAAAGAAACCGAGTTCCATTAACAGCACTGGGGGTATCGAAGAACCTCTGCCACTCCGCAAGCCCTGCTCCCTTCCCGACAGACTTCCACACCCACTGCTGGCTCAGCACTTCTGGGCTGCACTCCGTTACGCTGTGTTACGCACCAACAACCAACCCTGTTCAGCAGTCACTGCAGCCGTCTGTTTCCCTTTTCCAGGCCCCTTCATTCCTGACATCAGCACTGTCTCCATAGCACCTAGAACATTTAAGTGATTTTTTCCAGTTTTAAAGCAAACCAGAGCAGAAAACTGGACAGAGTTAAATCCAAGATGACATTTAATAATTTAATAAACTACTCCAAACGGCAAGGAGCAACTATGTGCAAGTCCATTTTTCAGATGCTCACGGAAATTTTGACTCAGCCGGTATTAACCTGCAGAGCCACCAGAAAGGATGGGTTTATACTTCTTCCCTCCGCTGGATGCCTCTTCACCGTGTCTTCTGCATTGACAGCACCTCAAGCACAGTCAACTAAACCAAGCAAACAATGCAGCTAAAGACTGTGTGTAGCAGCAATGATTTGCACCATCTTAAAACTGAGCATGGATCTGCATCCCGAAAGTACTATGTTGTATCACAGCATGTCACACTGTGGCCGACAACTCTGAAATCTTCATGTGACTGTTTCTAGAGAGATTGGTAGAAAGGGCAAAAAGAGTATCTAAATGAAACTCACTATGACTTGCTATTCTGCCAGTCAGCAGCCTTACTCTTCATATCCCACTGGATCCATTCCTCTGTCAGAAGTACCTTGAGTTTGACACACCTCCTCGGACAACAATGTGTAGCTTTTGCCTCTGCTTCTCCTATTTTTCTTAGATTTCACTCTTTACTATTTAANNNNAAAAAAAAAAAAAAAAAAAAGTTATTTCCTTGCTGCTCAGGTTTATTCTGTTTTCTCTGGTCACCAGTCCTCTGTAGGTCTATTTTTCTTCAGAATGGAAATACTCCTACTTTTGAAGCAGTATTCAATTATTTGATACTACACATGTAATTTGGATGGAATCTGCCCCCTATTGACAGTAATTATCCCTCTTCTCCCTCTAATACTCTTAGTTTATGGTGACATATTCAGAACAGTCTCCATGAAGTGGTCCTAGAGCAGGCAGGTATTTCTTTGAAAATGTATCCTGTAGGATCCCACAGCAGTTGGTCTCACAAAATTCTACTCACAAGAAAAAGGACATTTTGGAAAGGGACACAAAGTTAGTTTCTAATATTTTAAACCACAGAACACTGTGGGTTTATGTTATAATATTGTAATTAATATTGTATATTTATATTGATTTTATACCAATGCTAGTAAGCATTTTGTGTTTTCTAGAGCACAAATCAAGCATTTGACACTAATCATTTGATTTTCAAAATGAAAGCACATTAAACGCGAAAGCAGAATATATGCTTTCATCTTAGATTATTTTTTTTTTTTTGTCTAAGACATTATTCTTACAATTAAACATTGTGATACCAAACTGCCTGGCCTTGTTTCAGCCCAAGTGCTATGCAGTACATGGAACCAAAGGAACTGTAGGTGTCTGCATCTGAGACGAATTCCAGTCTGTAGCCTGGATGAACAGGTGATGACACAGTGATGTTTAGCACTGACACTTCCCGGGGACTCTTTCAAAGTAGCTGCTTATAAAAAATGGCCCTTTGACAGATATCAGTGCAATAGATACGGTTTGGTTTTTTTTTTTCCTTTTGCCCTGTTTAAAATTCTCGCCGCACTGCTCTGGGTGCGTACCCTTCATTACTAGGCCACTTCGTACTTTCATGCCTGTAATTGGAGAGTAATAACGCCATAATGGGCTCAGAATGTCAGTGAGGTGCGAGCTGAATCGGATTCACTATATTAGCCCCACCAAATTAAATCTTCCTTTGCGGAAGGACATTCAGGGGATACAGATGTAAAAAAGAGTTAAGTTATCCCCCTCAAAAAGCATGACAAAGGAAGTCTCATTGTAAGCACATCAAATATTCTTTGTCCAAAATAAGGCTCAGGACTGCTTTCTGTGATGAATTTTTATTTATTTTTTTTACAATTTTCAAATCTTTTCACTTTGTCATGCACGAGGAAGGATTTATTAAAAATAGCCCTTCTCAACCTTTTGTTTGTCACTACGACAACATTCCATGAAAGGCAGAGACACCACAGTGACCCAATGATGTGTCTGGGAAAATAGCTTTCACTGCTCTACAGAGTACCTACAGGCTACGCATTGCAATTTTAGCCTTGAAGTTCTAACACGTAACAAACAAACCAACCAACCACAAGATGAAACATAAGGAACAGCTACCTGAAATTGGTATCGATAATTCAGAATCCATGTCACTGACCTCAGGGCACATATTAGGTGTTTTTACCAGTATGCGTGCCTACGACACTAGAAGGATCACTGCAACGCCAGAACTTGTGCTAACATTGAACACAGGCATGTTTCTCAAAGCCCAACCAAAATCTTGTCGACCAAACTCGCTCGTGCTTGACACCAACCAAGAACAATAATATCGTGGCATCACAGCTCAGTTCCAAGTAAAATAAAGTCTCCATTTGATCACATAGACAGGCTCTGAAGCAAAATGGAAAAACCTGTACCTGGAGCTCACAGAGGGGAGTGTCTATGGGCAGTTCTCTTCATGCACGTTATTCTCAACCTGTACAACCACCACACTACTCACACTTATGAAGGGTTTTAAATCCTGGAATTGGCTCAGGTCAGAAACAGCACCATGTCATAAGTGTCCAGTTTTCAATTTCATGATAGATCTGTAAAGCAGTTGCCTTAACAACAATTCATCTCTTTTCCCTTCTCACCTTTATTCGAACGTTTCTGAATCTTGCCCCTCTGAGATACTGACTTAAATTTAGCCATTTTGAGTGCATTTTTATTTATCTGAGGTTCACTCAGCTAATCTCTAAGTGCAGCACTGTCATATAGGCCAATATTCCATGCTTCCAACATAAGAATCATAGTATTAAAGTCTGTTTAATCTGGATTATTTAAAGTCTATATCTAAACTGTGCAAGCACAGGAAAAAAAAAATATTTAAAAATGCAATGCATACAAAAATACAGCTCTGTTTTGATTTGCTTTGTCTGTTCCCTTCAAAAGTCCACAGAAAAATACTGGTTTGTTTCTTCAGTTTCAACAACTAATAATAATTCAATTCAGGGTTTATCCTGGCAACAAGTATGATTATGTATGAGATTATGTATAAAAGAAGTTTTGTCCAAAGGCATATTAAATTATTATAAAACAGCCACATTAATATGGCCTGCATTTACTTTTTCCTGTAACAAATCATTTTATTTAGCAAATAAAGTTGATCAAGATTTGTTTTATTTTTCTGCTTCTGTGGAAGCAGGACTACAAAATTTCACAAGGGAAATGCACTACGTTCCCACTTGGCAAAACAGGTGCACGGAGCACAGCTTCTAGTCGTTAATAAGGCATTGCAAAATTAGCAGGACTGGAAACTAAACCAGAAAAAAAAAAATAAGGAAGATATCTTTCTGTGGTTTGACTCAGCAAATAAATTACATGCAAATTCATTTACAAATCCTTAGCAAATTTGTAATTGTCATTTGTGTCCTGATAATAAAATATTAAATCCTTATACAGAATTCACATCAACTCTTGTCGGTAGTTCTCATACATGCAAATGAATCTCCAACCGCATCTAATCAGACACAGTGGGTCCAAAGACAATGCCAAAACATTGCCCAAATGGACAAATAAACTAATTTCAAATTAAAAGAATTATTCAGTAACAGAACTAAAAATCTTCAACAGTGCCTCAATCTGCAATAGTAAGTCACATAACTGGCCAGAAAGACCACATGAATAAGTATTACTCTCCTGTAACAGCACTCCTAGTAAAAAAGGTGGCAGATTTAAATAAGTATTTAGCATTAATATTCATTTTGTTTGTGCTGTGACTATTTTAACACAAGACTCAACACTGCTAAATAAAACTCAGTCGGAATTGCACCATTGACTATAGTGAAAGGGAACCAAAATATATATGCCAACCTCTTGGCCAGGAGGCAGCACAACCTAGAAGCAGTAGCAGTATCTCAGAACCCACAATATTATTAATGGTTAGTTAACTACATTTTAATTAAAGCCTCTCATTCCTGCACTCTCCCAAACTCTCAGTCTCCCAGACTTTTTGCACTCTTACCACTAGCAACCTCCCTTTCACCAAAGCCTGTACTTCAAATAAACACACAGACAGAAGAGAGGAAGCAAAACAATAGTTACCAACCCTGGTGTTTGGTCTCAACCTAAAAAATTATTTCCTGCACGTACCAGAGAGCTCAGCCCGGTCTTACCCTGTGCTCAGTGGCAGCTTTGGGCTACTGAACTTGAGTGGGGGCTAATGCAAAGCCTTTTTTTTTAGTACATGTTATTACTGCCCTCAGGACATTCTAAAAATGTCATGCTTAGCTATAGGGACCAGATTCCAGATTTTCAACAGATCAGTTCAGTTAGGTAGAAAATAAAAATGGACCGATCCTCACAAGAGCTCAGAACAGTCAGTGCTAACCTCTTTTGAAAATCTGTCCCCAATTACAGATGCCAAGTACTCAAAAACCTGGCTCCAAGCTCATAAAAATCTGTTTTCATATGCTCAAAACCAACACTGTAGCCACTAAAGGTTTTGAGACTTCTCATCCTACGTACTTCTACCAGGGGAGGAGCAAGGCAAGAGGCAACCTAGACCAGAGTGAGCAAATCTACTCAATAAATTTACTTTAAATGACAAAGCTTACTACTACATTTAATGGCATGGGCCAGTTTAGCCCCTCTCTTATTTATATATTACTCTTTCTCAGCCAGAATTGAGCACCTCTTCCTTTGGCCCTGTTCTCACTGATGTCAGCCTAGGGTGTTGCTAGTGGCAGTAGATTAGAGCCAGAACAACAAGCTGGCCTGAAAGAAAGCGCAGCGGTCCCTCACAACCTGCTTTGCCTGTAACCAAATTAGGTTGAATCTATGTAAATTAACTGAGTTTACACAACACGGGCAAAAGAGACAACAGCAGAGTATTATTACACAATTGCCAAAGAGAACATAGCACTTGTTATTTAAGTGGACTCGAATGGTATTGCTTGGCTTTAACACACGCTCCTGGAGTCACTTCCTAAAAGAAACTGCTGTGCAAAATGAGACTGAATTATACGTTTTGAAGCTTTCACAACTTTGAACTTTAATATAAAACATGGAGTACCAAGGCCAAAATTCTGCCTTCAGCACAATTCTTTGTCCTAAAGACATGAACAGAAGTTGTTTGTTATTGGAGTTTCTTTGAGGATATTTGAATTTAGTAGTAGAGTAGTTGCCTACATTTTTATGTTCAAATGTAAAGCTGAAGTGGCAGCCTTGGCCAGTTCATACAGTCATTACACCAGAAAGTCAGTTTCTGTTCGTTCCCTGAAACTGCCATATAGAAAAAGTAGAATCATCAGACTTGTGTGTGACATCTGCTGTGATCAGAGCTATAAAGGAGAAGTCTCCAAGCATGTGTCAAGGAGCTCTTGCTTTCAAAAGATGTGCATGACATCTAATTTAGAAGTGTTTGGCTTTTTACTGCTACCACTTGCCCCGAAAATTTAAACATGTTATTTTCTGAATACAGACTCTCTTTACCCCAGTTACAAACACAGACTTTTTAAAGAGACTATGTTAATTCTAGCTTATTTAAACACAAATGATTTTCACAAGACAACAAAACCATCGGGGACTTAATGTAACAATCTTCTAATACCCTAGCGTATAATTACATTATTCATTAGCAAGTAACTTCAAGTGGGTGTAATTTAATGTTTCCTTCCTGCCCCTTGAGCAAACACAAGAAGACTAGTTAATCAATTTGAGCCCTGGCTCCTAAAATCCACTGTCTCAATAAAATCTGATACAGAAGCTCATGGAAAAGCTCCATTTCAGCTTACCCTCAAGGATCAAGAGTGCTTACCCAACCTATAGGTTCCCCCACTCAAGGTGGGCAGGACAGTACATAGACATTTTTCAGTGAATTCAGCTGAAAGAGTTTGGACCCAGAAGACCTGTTTACCATCTGTTGTCGCTCTGAATAACTCCACCTTTTCCAAGAGGAGCTGGTCCTTCGGGAGACGCGCTGCAACCCGGCACATCCACCCAACTCCCGCCTCAGACCTCCCCTTTCAATGAGAACAGCAACCGGGTTGTACAGTCTGGCCAAGGGTCTGCACTCCAACAAGAAAACACACCCTTAGAGTTTTACACAATCACCCTATTTAAACACTGTTCATTTAGTAAGAAATTATTCAATAAAGCATTTACTTTTTTAATAAACCCACTGCCATTGACAGGCCTTTGCTCCACACCGCCTAGCAGGGTTAATTTCCAGTGGACAACACTGGAGGAACTGAATTAAGAGAGGCTTAAAACCCAAAATACGGTCTCTGACCAGCAGGGAAAGC
Source organism: Pedionomus torquatus (assembly GCA_013398155.1). Lineage (NCBI taxonomy): Eukaryota > Metazoa > Chordata > Aves > Charadriiformes > Pedionomidae > Pedionomus > Pedionomus torquatus. The sequence goes on along the minus strand of VZRU01021481.1, from coordinate 15,093 downwards.
CACGGCCTCCCGCTGCCTGGCCTTCCTCACGCCTCTCCCTCGGCTGCCACCGTTCCTGCCACCATTCCCGCCACCGTCCCCCTCTTCTTCTGCAAGTCCAAGAAAGAAATGAACAAAGTGAAGCCGTGCCGGGTGCTGCCTCAGGGCTGCCCTGCCCCAGGAGAGGGCAGGCTGAGAAACGCAAGGGGCCCTGCTGGAGGAGCCGCCATGGCGCCGCCCTCACCCCGCGGGAAGCGCGTTCCCACCGCCCTGGCTCTGATTCGCTGCCCGGCGGCGGAGGCGGGAGCACTGCGGGAAAGCACCAATCAGGAGCGAGGGCAGCGCTGCGGGGACGACAAGATGGAGGCCACTGGCAGCGGGAGGTGGTTTGGGGCAAGGGAGGGCTCTCCTGTCTCTGGGAGCCAGGCCTCTAGCTTTGGTGTTCTCTAGATGAAGCATGACCCATACAGTATTTTCCTTCGATGTTATACTTGTTTCAAGGTATCTACTGTCAGCTTCAGAAGTGTCAGCGCTCTCTTGAGGAACAGAATTATAGAATGGTCAGAGCTGCAAGGGACCTCAAAGATCATCCCGTTCCAACCCCCTGCCCTGGGCAGGGACACCTCCCACCACACCAGGTTGCTCCAAGCCCCATCCAGCCTGGCCTTGAACCCCTCCAGGGATGGGGCAGACACAGCTTCTCGGGGAAACCTGGGCCAGGGTCTCAATTACCCTCACAGCAAAGAAGTTCTTCCTAAGATTTAGATGAAATCTTCCTTCTTCCAGTTTAAAACCCTTCCCCCTTGTCCTGTCCCTCCCCTCCCTGACCAAGAGTCCCTCTCCAGCTCTCCTGGAGCTCCCTTCAGATCCTGGAAGGCTGCTCCAAGGTCTCCCCGGAGCCTTCTCTTCTCCAGGCTGAACAGCCCCAGCTCCCTCAGCCTGTCCTCACAGCAGAGGGGCTCCAGCCCTCGGAGCATCTTGGTGGTCCTCTGCTGCACCGGGTCCATGTCCTTTCTGTGTTGAGGACTCCAGAGCTGGACACAAGACTCCAGGTNGCTGGACCCGTTCCACCAGGTCCATGTCCTTTCTGTGTTGAGGACTCCAGAGCTGGACACAGGACTCCAGGTGGGGTCTCAGGAGCGCAGGGCAGAGGGGGACAATCCCCTCCCTGGTCACACTTCACGTCCTACAAGGCAGAGACCCGATCCTGTTCAGACCTATCTCCCAACTTCTCAATCTTGGCCGGAGGGAGTGCAGCTTTCAAAGACTGTAAGAACTACACCATCGGGATTTTTTTTCACCTCCCGTGACCTGCTGGTCACACTTCATAGCCTTATTTTACCTCACCTGTGTCTTTCCAGTGCTATGCAACAAACTTTTAGCATGGTCACCTTTTAAACCAGGAAAAAGGTGCTTTAACTGATGGCTTAACTGATTATGGTGAATAACTCCTGCCATCTTTATTGATGCCAAACTGCCTGCCTGGCTGGCTGACTTAGCCAGCTTCTACCAGTTCTTAAAATGGCAAGTGACTAAGGTACTGGATCAGAGGCTTGAGGATCTGGCAGAATTTGACTGCATTAAGTGAGCACTTCATTGGGAGAGAAACCAGTCCTCTCCGGGGTGCAGAAGAGCTGCTCCTGTTACCTGTTTGACTTCTAGCATTTTTGTTACTTCAAGCCTCCTGGCATCTCCTTGTAAGTGGCAACGTCTTTCCTGCCCTCTTGCTGTTGCTTCATGTTGCCTTCTAGCAGAACAGGAATGTCACAAAAAACTAGGAAAGAGAAACTTGATGTGGCCTGAGAAAGAAGGGTAAATGCCATGAAAGCATGTTTAACTTTCTGATCATAGAATTGTCTAGGTTGGCAGGGACTTTTAAGATCATCTAGTCCAACCATCTACCCAACTCTGATAAAAAAAACCCAAAACCAAAAAAAGGCCATCACTAAACCATCTCCCTAAGCACTGTGTCAACCCGTCTTTAAATACTCCCAGGGATGGTGTTTCAACCCCTTCCCTGGGCAGCCCATCCCAAGGCTTATTAACCCTTTCTGTGTAAAAATGGTTCCTAATATCCAATCTGAACCTCCCTTGGCATACTTGGAGGCCATTTGCTCTTGTCCTATCACCTGTTACTCGGGAGAGGAGACCAACCCCTCTTCCAGGGAGTTTTGGAGAGTGAGGTCTCCCCTCAGCCTCCTCTTCTCTATGCTGAACACCCCCAGCTCCCTCAACTGCTTCTTATAAGGCTTACTCTTCAGAGTCCTCACCAGCTCTATTGCCCTTCTCTGCACCTGCTCCAGCCCCTCAATGTCTTTTTTGTGGTGAAGGGCCCAAAACTGGACATGGAACTTGAGGTGGGGCCTCATCCCCTACTCCCCACGCTGTTCCTGATCCAGGCCAGGATGCTGTTGTCCTTCTCGGCCACCTGGGCACACGCTGGCTCATATTCAACCGGCTGTCCACCAACATCCACAGGTCCTTCTCTGCCAGGCATCCCCAGCCACTCAGCCCCAACCCTGTAGCGTCCATGGGGTTGGTGTGACCTAGGGGTATGACCCAGCACTTAGCCTTGTTGAACCTCATCCCGTTGGCCTCGGCCCATCCATCCAGCCTATTCAGATGCCTCTGCAAAGCCTTTTTACCCTCAAGTAGATCAACACTCCCACCCAACTTGGTGTCATCTGTGAACCTGATCCCCTCATGCAGATTATTGATGAAGATGTTAAAGAGAACCAGCCCCAGTACCGCGCCCTGGGGGACACCAGTCATGACCGGTCACCAACTGGATTTAAATCCATTCACCACCACTCTCTGCGCCCAGCCTCCAGCCAGTTTTTCCGGGAGGATACTGTGGGAGAAAGAACTGTAAGATATCTGTGGATAGTGGGTTGGGGAAGGGGAGGAGGGATGGGTTGACCTCTATGAGCCTGTCTCCACTTAAGGGAAAAGGCTTCCGATTGATATACAAGTTCTCTAGAGCTTTCAGAGAGAATGGTTTAGTCTAAGACTTGTTCTACCTTCCTCTTTAAAGTAGCTTGATGAGTAATAGATTTAGGCAGCCTTGCTGATGATTTTTTTTTTCTCTGAACTGTAAGCAAATGAATTAGGTTTTGTCAGTTGGACTGACTTATTTTTGTCATTCTGATGATGACTTCTATACTCATTATTACATTAGTGGTTTGTTTAAATCTGTTTTATGTACCCAAAAGTCTGGGATGGGTTCTTCCTAATTATGTTGGCTTCTTGCATTAACGTGTGATCTATAATGTTTTGGAGCCATCCCATACTGTTTATTTAATTAGGATGCCCGGCCTGTGTATTAAAAATCTTTCTGCATCTTGGAGAGTAATCAAATTTGCTGAATACCAGGAAGATAATCTTATTCTCTAAGAAATTTGACAGGATTTTTAATATTCTACTTGTCCATGGCACAGCCATTTATCTTCTGCCGTAGTGGTAAAAGTCTCAGCACAGCTTAAAGAATTTTGGAAGAGCTGACTTCAACAAGGACCTTTTTTTCTTGAATTGTACAGCTTCAACACTCTTAATATTATGCAGTATATGTTTCATGAAAACAGCATGAACCTGAAGTGTGTGTCTGTTGTAGTAATGCAACTCTAAATGCATAAACACCATCACAGAACTCAAAAGAAGGATGCAGTTTTCATCTTGTTCTCAATGGCAGTAGTAATGGGCTGGAAATAAGTAGTAAATTCACTCATCAAGAGTCAATATAGAAACTATTTTTTTTTTTATTTTGGCAACCCTTTTGTGTATTATGTTGCATCTCCTTTTATTTTTGTCAGAACTATTGCTTTTTATGATGGTATCAAGTGTTAATGGAATTTTCATGAGACCTCAGGCCACCTCCCTGAGCGTGCAAAACTGTTCAGTTCTCAGACCCGTTCTTCCTTCAACCCTCAACCCCTGTACATTTAAGTCATTCTGTTTCCAAGAATATGTTAGGGCCAAATTTTCCCGGAGCTGTTTTTGTAAAAGTGAAGAGAAGTGGACTGTACTAAAAGTATTTAGAAGCACGTGGAAACTTGATTGCAAATATTAAATGGGTCTCAAGATACAGGTATTGTTTGCAGTTGACTGTTAGGGATGTATGGAATCTTCACAATCTGCAGCCAAAGCTGTGAGAAATGCAAGCTTTGGGGAAACTATTTTCTTGTTAGCAGACAGATTTTAAATGTTCACAATCCTCAGCTTCTGACACTGGTTTTCATAGTGAATACCCAGAGCTAGCTTTTTGCAAATGAATTCCAGGTGACATGTATATCTTTCCAGTGCTTACGTCTATTGAGCGGGTTTGGTACTGACTTTTGAAATCACCTGTACTATTTGCTGCTCTTTTTTCAGGCACTATGTGACCTTTTAATCATTCCATTGTCTCTTTGGTTCCCAATTGATGCTGAACAACCAGGCTTGTGGCCTCATACTTTGCCTACAGTTTAGCACATCATCCACATTTTTATAGCAACTGTTGAAATTGCACGATTCCACTCACTTCACTGATATGCTTGGCAGCAGTTCCTTCATGGGTATAGCTGTTGTTTTTCCTCTCTACTGAATGTTCTAGCTCTTGCAGTGTCAGTTCCTTCCCCAGCCATCTGTGTTGCTGGCTCACTCACTCTCTTAACAGCTCTCCTTCTCAGACTAGCTGCAAGTCCTAGTGAGTACACCATCAGCTGTTAATTTTCTATTCAGAAGCTTTTAAAACAATTGTCGCCCCGCTCAAATATCCTTTATTTCAACCCCTCTGTTAAGTCCCTGGGAGTTATTGTTGCTTTCTTCAGCCTCCTCCTTTTTCCAGGTTCTTTCACAACTTGTTTTCCTATCACTTCATTTCTTTTCCTGAAATTTTAAAAGTGATTTTCTTCAATTTGGCAACCTAGCTTGCCCCTGAATTCTGTCTGGAAAGTGAACATCTGAATGGAAGGAAAGTCTGTTCCAATTCTGTTTGTTGCTTCCCAGTAACTCTGTTCTTTAAAATCTCTGAAAGAAGACTCTCCATCCCTTCAGATACTGCATAATCAGGTAGCAGCTCCTGAGAAACCTAAGACTGATACCTTTTATCAATAAATACGGGAACAGCTTCTTTGAAGCAGTATCAGTATTACAGATAGATTGCCTTGTAGCTCCGGGGCTGGCATATTGCTAAACAATCCAGCAATCTTTTTGATGAAAAGCTCTGTTTGCTTGTAAGCCGGTCAGGCCTGGTTGCAAAATCGTTCCATCAAGCCCCGAGTGTGTAGTGTCCCTTATTAGAGTAGTGGTTTCTTTTTTTTTTTTTTCCATACGCTATACCTTCTTTATAATCTGCCAATGGCCCAAGTTCATTTAGACTGTGTCTAGAGCGTTATCAGCCAGTACTTGTTGTTAGTGCGATTTTCAGGGACAGAAATGAATCACCTAGATAATAATTTCAGGATAGAGGCACACCAGTTGTTTTTTAAAACATGTGCTGATGAGCCTTTCTCAGATCCTCTGCTCCTTTCCTGGACAGATTCAAATACTGTTTATTGCTCGTGCCAATTAGTCAGCCGAGCAGCTGTAGCTGGCAGATGTCCTCAAGAAGAAGGCCCCAGCAGATGAAAACTCCTGGGACGCTGCTTTGCATGTCAGATGTTACTGTTTGTCATCTTCTAAGGGTCTTTCATGCAGGTTATTTCCTAATGATAAAGAAAACAGTGTGCTTACAGTGGTAACTAATGTTTAGTAAGCTGGCTTTTATTTCCTCGCTGTACTTAGGACGTCCAGAGTATTAAATTTACTCATTTAATACCCCATTAATACCTTTATAATACCTGTCATTTGATACCTCTGGTGAGGGATCGTCTGTGTGAGGAAGGCTTGTTTCCAAACTAAACCCATCGAGCTGTAACAGGTCTCCTTCCATCGTGATGCTGTTACACCGGTGAAGGTGTGTCCCCAATAGAACAGTAGCCCCATAGAGTGGGGTAGGAAGCTAAAGCTGTACTGCTCTGTCAGCAACAGAATTTATGATAGCATAGCAATTCCAGTGGTACAGAAAAGCTTGTAGTCTTACTAAAAATTACATGGTGTCTTCCTGGCATTGCCCAGGCCTTTTTCTGCGTAGTCTTGATGCACAGAAAGTGAGAACTGTCAAGACATAGGCAGAGTGAGAGCATAAATTAATTTATTTTCTGTCTTCCTCTCGGGCAAGTCAGCTTCCAATAGGAAGATGGACAGTACTAGTATTTCGGTCTGCACAAGTTGTCTCCAAAACCTACTTAGTGAGGTTTTCGAGCATAGTCACGACAAGCCTTCCGAGAAAGTATGACCGTAAGAGATGAATTTGAAAATGCCCAGAAGTCTGCAACTGTGAACTGGCAACTAATAAACTTTCCTCTCATTAAGTGAAGCTGGCAAATATATTATGCTAAAAAGAGCACATATTATCTATAATATATATATTATATTATGTATTATGCTAAAGCGAGCAAGTAGTCAAACTCAAGAAAGCTGCAGATGAAAGCTGCTGAGCTACAACTGATCTTCCCTCCTCTTTATTAGGAAGTACTTTGTAGCCTGGGCTCACACGAAGCATCATCCTATTAATATTAAGGAGTGTCATCATTGCTGGGTGAACACACTGCCTATTTTAATTTACTGTACTGGAAATAACAAGTCAACATGCTACAGAAGGTTTAAACAATTCACCAGAATGTGATTGGAAGGGTATTTTAAGAGCAGAACAAAATCCACTTACATGCTATGCTAGAGGTAGCAAGTTGCTACTTAGCATTTTATTAACTAAAAGGAATCTCAATTAATTCCCGCTGCAAAACAAAAACAAAAACAAAAACAAAAAACCCCAACCACCAAACAAAGCAAACAACAAAATTCCCAAATTCCCACCCACAAGGCCTCCTCAAGATTTCAAAATCCAACAAAAAATACCAAAATGCCAAAGAGAATTCCTGCTAATAAACCTGTCAAAATTTGAACCAGTATAGTTAAGGAAGTGTGAAATAAATAAAACCTCAAATTTTTCATTAACAAAATCTTTCCATCATGGAAAATACAGAGGCTTTAGCTTCATTGTAGCTTTTCCATGGTATTAAAATTAAATAGGTTTGCATTTTACTGAAAGTATCTGAATAAGTCAAACTTAAGTTTCCAAGACATGCTCATCTGCCATATTCTAAAATAACAGAAACATCACTTATTAATTCCTTTTATACCTTCTAAATCAAAGGAGGGTTGGTCCATGTACTTATAATGGGTTCAGTAAATTAGATTAAAATGTAAAAATGAATGATGTGGCATGATATGATATGACCCGTGGCACAGGCCTGAAGGCCACTGATAGGCAAGCTCTGAATGGAGGGATCTGGGCCCTGCAGCACTGCTGGAAGTAGCTCTGATTCAGAGGCAGATTATGAAATTAGAGCTGTAATCTCTGCTTGACATAGAGTTAATATGCAGCCTTTCCAGGGCTGAAGCTTTTTACTGGTTCTTCCATCTGTCAGGATTTTCCTAGCTTCTGTGGGGAAGAAATGCATATATTTGAAACCGAGATTGCACAGAGGAAAGCTTTCTTTGAGGATACATTATGGAACCCTTTGTAAGAATTGTAGGTGGCTGCTGCAGACCAGCAGGGGAAGGAGCGAATGAGCATAACGGCAGCAGTTATTGTAAATAACTAAACAAATTAAAAATCCTTTTCCCCCCTTTGGTGTGACAACTTTAAACTTGTTTGTGTGAAAGAAAATAGTGGGAAAAATAATAATCAAAAGCATAAAGACCGAAGAATGATTGACCCAAATGGAGTTTGTGTTTGGAGTTTTTTTGTTTCTTTCTTTCTTTTAGGACTGGGCGTAGCTTTTTCTTTCTGAAAAAAAATTCAGCGTGCAAATTCTGCAAGGCTAATGTACGGACTAAACTTGAATGTCCTTAGCATTGTGAAATACTGAAAACGAGCATCGTGTCAACAGTCAGAGATGAAGGCTTTGTATTTGTTGTGCGCTGCGTGTGCAGACCATCTTGGAAAGCCCAAACAGTAAAGTATGACAGAACACGTACCTCGTGGTGACCCAGGGAGCTGGTAAGGCTCTCAGTATAGGTTCTGCGCCTATAGCTTGACTCTTGTGTTCTGTAGCCTTTTATCCCAGGACCAGAACCCAGACTAATGTAATTAGATGTGCACACCAGTGGCCTGTGTGCTGTGTCAGGGAAACCTTCAGTAGAGGTTTCTATGTTCAATAAAGATTTAGCTGTGCCCGTAGCACTTCATGTTACATACCCTGGATACGTTCCTGTGTTGCTTTAGAAGACATAAAGAGGAGAATTCTGGGCTAAAGCTGGAGGTGCTCAGCAATTATGAAAAAGATGGCTTTTTAAAAGTTGCAATTGTCTATTCCTGCTACTAGTGTTCTTTCAAAATTAATAGGTCAACAAGGTAGCTGAAATGACGAATCGAGGGCCTTCTCTCAGTCAGTAAAAATTGTTTCCTGGCCAAGATGTGCCCTTCCATTTACAGCAGTACACAACTGGAATTGGGTCTGCCACTCTGTGGTAGCCAACTTCTTGTGCTTCATTTCCATTGTACATCGTTCTTTCAAAAGAATGCTTATCATATAGCTGATACCTTGGCAGCAACTAGAGTAATCTACATAATTGCACCTTATCAGGACAGGTGTTTTTTTTTCCAGTAATTTTTCACCTTTGGTGTGGGAGTAAGAACAGTTTCCCCAGGACCAGAAACAATGAAGTGCTGTTTTTAGACTATACAGTCATCTTTATTTTTTAATTGTCTTGCCAAGTTTGAAGGGTACATGTAGCTTGAAGTTAAAGCTCTATAGAGCCTTAAGTTTCATCATGAAAAAAGTGATGGTATGTGCATCCTCTATGACTGGCAAGAATCCTCATATCCAGTGAGTGTCATCAAAATATGCACCCTTATGCTCAGGAATTAATTATGGGCACTAATTGTCAGGGTCTCCTTCTCCTTCTTTCTCTCTTGAAGAGGCACCAATCCTTCTTTCCTCTCACTCTTGGGATCAAGAGAACACAAACTTCTCTCTACCCTTTGACTAGATTCACTAACACATCCCAGCCCACACAGAAATAATTAAATTAACAGGATTCTTATCTTCCTTCATTGGTCTCTGCCAGTTCTTCAGCTTGGATAAGAGGCTCCTGTCAATGTTATGTTTTCTAGACTCTCCCTGTCTTGTCCTTCTGCCGGTAGGGTCATCGGTGGAGTTCAGCTCTGCGATGGACATGCAACGCCGATCTCTCATCGGTATGGCACTACTGATTTCACAGAATTAGCTGTGCTGATTAGTTTTTCTTCCAGTCTGTGACATTTGAAGTGTTTCAGGGGACACTCATTATTTTAATGTATCTTGTCATTTCTCACTTGGACACAATTTCTCATCGTCTTCAGTGTCGGTGACAAACAGTTCTGCTTAACAACATGGGCAGGGTAGAGTAACCTGTATAGAGACCTACAGCCGGGACCTGCTATTTATTTTGAAATAATGTTGTTTCTTCCCTGACAGGGGTAAACTCTGCCTTTTCTCCATTTGGCAACTACTTGATAAAGAAAACAAAGTTGCACAACTTCCTGAGGCGAGTGGCCATGAGTCTTTTTCCCAGCCTCTTCAGCAGTTACCCTGAAGGAGTCTGTGGATTTGCACCTCATTTTCCAACGTGGCTTTGTCAATGTTTAAGTAAGTGGAGTGAAATGACTGTTTGACTCCTTTTGGCAGAGAGGAGATTAAAGCAAGACATCCAGCTTAAAAACGAATAGCTTCTACTGTACTTGAAGCACAGTATAGGTAGGAAAGAACAAAAAAACCCCAACCCCCCAAAGCTGTATTGAAGCAAATCTGTTAATCAAATGCTAGCTTGTTTAGAAATAGTCAAGAGAAACAGATGGAATCCTGTGATTCTCTCTTCTCCTTCAGTCAGTTTTGAAAATATATTAAAAGCTTGTGTACTTTTTTGAGTGACAGATATGGCTTTTCACTTCAGAGGTTATTTTTGCTGTTGTTAATACTGCAATAGATTGTGCCTGAGTTACAAGTAGTTGACAGAATTCTTAAGTACCACAGAAAAAAAATATTTGTCTTGCATTTATTATCTCAGCTTTCAGATTTAAGGAACTGTATGTGGTTAAACTTCAAAATTATGCAACAGTAATAGAATCCTGTTCCTGTTGATGCCTTTTAGCAAGCAAGGGAGTTGGAGGGGGGGTGCGATTGTACAGTACACACATGTTGAACTTTTTTCTTAAGTGTATTCCTTAGGATAGCAGTCGGCCACCCAGCACAGTGCCTGGGACATGCTCTCTGCATTTTGCACTGAACTCGTAATGCGTCTTGTGATATTCTTCCCATAAGTCACTGATTACAGGTCTAAGACTTGATGTACTTCATATTTAAATGAGAACTTCTCAGCCTATGTTGTCTAATTGTAAGCCATTCTCTGGTAACGTTTTTCTGGAGTAACCATCCTCTTGATTACGCAAACAAAATGCATTTTAAATTATTGCAAAGCTGAACAGAGTTGTTAAATCTTGTTCTAATTCTGTAGTTGAGCTGTGTCAGAGGGGACATGCTAGTTTCCAAAGCGCAGGTTTCAACAGATGCTGTGGAAATGCTAACAAAGGGCACCTATAAGAATAGTTTCCCGTATTGTTAGGATGCTAATTTATTTGTGATGCTGAAATGTTGATGCACTTCCAAAAGCAAAGACACCAAACCACGTCACCAGAGCTGCCCTCTCCCTGAAAATGTAAGAACATTCCTTGTCTGCAAGCATAAAGCTAAGTGGACAGGCAGAGGCTAAACTTCTCGTGAGTGGCATGTTGGCTGTGTGTAGATGACTCTTACAACGTCTGAGGCGCCTTGGGTCCAGATCTAAAGAAGACTGTATCTTAAACTGAAGCTAATTGAAATTCTGGTAGTTTCAGAAATTTTGAAAAACTTGGTCCTGTGTGTTCCATATGGAATACCCAACGTGGCTGCATTTGCAAATTTTGTCAAGTCACATTTTTGGAGGACAAATAGCAAGAGGTTCAAAACAACCTGTAATTTTTTTGGTAGCAGCCTCAGACAAGTGTCCCCCCCAAAAAAAAAAATAAAAAAACCAAACAACCCACAACCTGCAAAACCCAAAGATTGACAGAGTAAGCTATATTTTGTGCAGCCCTCATGCTCATGCGCTAGTCCAGGCCCATCACCTATGATATCTGTAGAACTGGGTGAGTGAAGAATCCGAACTCCAAAGCAACATTTGGCCTCTAGGGCAGCAGCCAGAGGGAGTGACCATCACACAGACAGAACAGCAGGCGTGCTGCCCAGGCGTCCACTCCCACCGAGGACACCGGGGTCGGCTCACCCGCAGGGTGCTTTCTTTCTGTTCTTTAAATATGCTTGTTAAACCTCAGACTTGTAGCACAAGATTCAAGACTCAGAGGGTTCTCAATCTTCCTCACCTTCGCTAAGATTTTCCATAATCCATGAAGTTGCTTGCTCCTGCTTTGACCTAAGAGGGTGTTTGCTGCTCACTTCATTAAGGTTGGGGAGCATTTTGCCTGCGTCTAGAATGAAAGCTGAGTGAGTGACCTGGCCAGCGTAGCCTGGCCAGCGTAGCCATCAAGAGCAGTATTTGCATGACTAAGTCAGGAATCCCCAAAGTCCTCCCAGTGGATAAATGCTTCCTAGTGGGTAAATAGTGACCTTCCTAGTGGCTATATACAACTTCATGCACAGGCCATTCCCTCTATCCCATCTTCCTCCTCTTCTTACCCCCATCCCAAGCACTAGAAAAAAAAAGTTTAGTAGAACTTAGCCCAGAAGGAGAATCTTGCACTCACTGCAACGCTACACGCTGTCCCCAAACTACACATTTCTCAGAAACCGGTTGTTCAAGATGAAATGGGATGGAAGTGAATATTTCTGCACAAATCTTTGTCAGCATTCCCTTGTCAGCTCATATTATGGGCTGCTCCATTTTACAATGGCACAATTCAGCTGTAGGCTAACATTTTCTTGGATTTTACGGTGAGTTTGACCTGCGGTACATAGAAGTGTATGATTATAGCAATCGCGCTTGGAGAGCAGCTACAGTTTTCCTGTGTTTACTACGGACTGTTGCAGAGAACTTGTTACAAATGCTTAAATTCTGTAGTTAAATATTTACAATTTAGGGACCTATACCTTCAAAAATTACTGAGAATATTCCTTGCTACGTGAAGCAAGTCACTGAGATTACTCCTTTTAAGTGAGTGGGCCCCCTCCTTAAGAGGAAGCAGTGCAGTCACAGCTTATTGCATTTAAATATCTTCTTTGAAGGGCAGACTTGGGAGTATCACACCAACATTTTAAAGACATTTATGGGGATAAGCAAAAGCTAGTTATATGTAATGCCACGCATTGCTAGAATCAAAGCAGAAAATTGGTACCATGCAATACATAATTATTTATTTTTTTCTCTTTTTAGGGCCGTAGGAAATACAGAGGCCATCTCAGCCACAGCACAGGGGATAACAGCATATTAAAAGATCTTTTTGGTAATACGAGGTACTTTAGTTCTCCTTCATAACGGTACGTGTCTTGTTACTCTCCCTCATACAAATAACAGTAAAAAGTACCAGTCTCTGCTTTTCAGTAGCCCGTGTTGATTTTTAGCTGTAGCGTTTTTGTACAGATTGTGCTTACAAGGATTTTTTAATCTTAAGAAAAAAACCCCAAAACCTTTTTGCATCACTGTAGAGTGTGATCATATCAGTGGCTCTCATGGTAAAAATATTTCCAGGTCAGGGTTTGGGGTTTTTTTTTGTGCAAGTGTTTTTGAAAAATAGACTTTTACTTAAGTGTAATGGAAACATTTCCATGACTTCAGCAGTCTCCTATAGAAGTTAAAATAAACATTTCCGCTGAGAGATTGCAACTGGAGATTTACTGTGCTGGATGCACGATCACCGGCCGGGGAAAGTTGCGGCGGGTCCTACATCAGAAAAATATCGATCGCTGACGTGTAAGCAATTAGCATAAACGTTCCAGCTGCAATAGCCTTTAGCATAAACAATGCCAGGGTAACGGAAGCGTCCCTTTTAAAATATTTTGGCAAGAGGGGAGCATTGGCTGTGCTGAAAGCGTGCTGCGCTGGCCCCGTGAGCACAAAGCAGCTTTGTCTTTGTCCTGGCTGACCAGGTGAGAGCAGGCGCCCGGCGGCAGGCGCAGTCCGGGTTTATGAATTATGGCAGCGTCGGGGCGTGGTCCGAGCGCGCTGCTCGCTCCTCCGCTATCCCAGTGCTGCGCAAGGGCTGCTGCACACAGCGGACACCGACAACACAGCCCTGACGCCTACAGCGTCCCTCTGGTGTTAAGCCAGGGGAATGAGAGGTGTCCCTCTCTCCTTCCCCCCCCAAAAAAAAGGAGACCCTATTTTAAGGTTTCGCAGTTTCCTTCTCCATTAGAAGCAAAAACAGCCACAGTGAGATATTCAGCCTGGGTTTGGCAGCACATGCCGTGGTTCCCATCGCTAAGCAGAGCTGGATCCCTTACCATCAAAATGGTCGACTTGTCACTCTATAGTAATTATTCGCCGTGGGAAATAGATTGGATAGCATAGCTTAAACCCCCCACAGCCCATGGCGTGCTCCGGGGCTCCTGTGGTGCCGAGACTAAGAGGCAGGGACGGGGAGGGGGTGTGTCAGGAAAGCTTTCAGCTCTTCTGGGGGAGAGGGAAGCTTGCCTTGCACCCAGTCGTACGCACGGGTTGATTTTTCATTTTACAGGAACGCGCTATTATAATTGTTAACTCAGTTCCTAAAAGGCTGCTTTTTAAGGGCCTGCTGTTGCGTCCCTGCGTGCCCAAGGTGCCCACGGGGAGGAGGGGTTTTGGCTGTGCGATGGCTGAGAGATGGTTCACCCAATCTGGACAGCTTCTTTTTATTACAGTAAAGCATGAAAACTGCCCAGCTGCAGGCTGTGCAAGACAAACTGAATGCGTGTCATCCTGGAAATAAGTTACATACATGAACCTTAAAATTGAAAAAGCACAAAAAGAAAGCCAAGTCGATGAAATATGAGCAGTGCTAAGTTTCTCTCCAGACTGGATAATCTTTAATAACATGGGAACTGAGGCACATCAACTTGCCTTTAAACACCTTACTGATTCCAGCCTTTCTGGCTCTTTTTCTGGTGGATGGAATGATACGGTGATCTGGAGAGCAGGGGATGCCTCATGCACAAAGAAATTCTCTCCCGGTGCAGGGCAGATGTCAAGTCCTGAGTACGCTAATTGGACTACCTTTGGTTTTTTTAAAGGAAGCGATTTTTTAATCTTAGTTTGGTTCTTCAGCTTCTTGTCAAAATTGGCATAGAAACTGTGCAAGTTCCTGCCCTGGCTGCACGCAGTCCTTTAGGTTAAACTTTTCTCACTATCTGCACCAGAGAAAAGTGCTGAGTTTCCATTTCACCAGCCTCCCCCCTTCACGTCCCACTCTGAGAAACTGTAAGTCAACCTGTATTGCCAATATTAAACAAAAAAATAAAAAGAAAAAGGAAAGTACAGCTGCAGCCTGCTCTACCTAGGGTACAGTCTTTTGATGGCTAAGGAATACTCGCCAACCCTTCGACAACAGAAGCTACTACACATACCAGCAGTTAAGAACACTTGCTGCTTGATGATGCACATTTAATCACGCTTGCTCGATTCCCCGCTCATCACCCAGCACTAAGAGGAAGCCTGAAACATCAGGCACAGCAGCACAAAATGTTTGGCTGTGAACGACTTCATGTAGGGTGGAACTTGTCATTTGGCCTTAAATACAGTGGAATTTCTTCCTCCCTTTTCTGACGCCTGTTCACAGAAACAGCGGGTGTACCAGTCTGTCTCTAACCTTCTGCTGCTCCTCCTAGCTCCTTGCTAGGGCTTGCAATCCACACAGAAATAAATAAGAAATTATTGCTGTGCAAAATCTATACCAGAAGTACAGGGAAGGAGGGCACTCAAGGAAACCATTTTGCAGTCCTGGCTATGGCACTGCCTCACCTGTGTGACCAAACACCGCCTTTCCCTGGTCTACAGCTCAAGCGGGAGAACAGGAACGCGACTCCGAGA
>VZRU01021473.1:0-20221 GCA_013398155.1 Pedionomus torquatus | reverse complement strand
GGGCTGGCGGTGCCCGCCAGCCTCCGCCGCCCCGGGGCGGGCAGCTGGAGCCCAGTCCCGGTCTGCGCCTCCCGGGCGGCGTTTTAAGTCGTGAAGCTCTTTGTAGCGGAATGAAGTCGCGTTTCGCAGCTGGAGCTCCGGAGCGAGCCGAGCCGTCTGCCTGCACCTGCCTTCCAGCGACCCGCTGGAGCCGAGCGCTTATCGCAACCCTCCCCGAAGCTCCCGCAGCCGTAGAAATCGCACGGTCTTTTGTTTTCATAAAACGGTGAACCAGAGTTAACAATTTCATCTGTCGCGTCTCGCCGGGGGACGGTTCTATGGAAGTGTCATCTGAAAGTCTAAATTCTGACAAGATAGTTGTGCGTTAGCAGGCAGACGGCGAGGCTGAATTTGAAGTCGCGAGTCAGAGTATTCTGTGGGTAGTTTAAGTAGCGGGAACTCTTCAGGAACGTAAAGATAATTGTTTCTTTAAATCAGATGTGAAGGTCAATTTTGTTTTCCCTGGGTGTTGAAAGGGAAGATTTGATGATATTCCTCATTAACCTAACATCTAATACGAAAACAATGTTTTAAGTGTAATTCCTATAGAGCAGAAGGTACTGATTGTGTCAGAGGGAAAAGTGTACCGTGAGAAACAGCATTTCTGCAAGTACAACTAATTAAATGAACGAGAGCCCCCAGCAATGCGATGTCCTTTGGATGTGCAAGAACATCAAATACAAAGGCAGCAATATCCCTGCTGGGGACATTGCCGAAGTTGGTAGTGGAGCTGCTCAAGTTTGGATACTGCTGTTTGCAAAATGATGTGGATGTATTGGTGGCATCTTGGAAAGGAACCACTAGTAATTTTGAAATATAGTAAACCTATATAATAAGTGATTTGGTGAAATTATTTGGCAGAAAATGAGTAGTATATTAATTGCTACAAGGACAGTCACTTTCTGATGTTGATCTATGGTTGGAATAAGAGACCTATATATTGGGACGATGCAACAGTGCTTGTTATGGAAAGGATTTTTTAGTCTCTGTACAGGCCAGTTCACTAAGAAGGAGATAATCTAAGAAAAAACAAAACTGTTACCAGTAGGTTTGCACTGTTATATAGTAATTTCCTCTGCTCAGGGCAACATTTGAAATCTGCAAATTTGGGCAAGCCTAGAAGTCACCATGTTTGCATAAACAGGATCCTTCTGCAGCTGAGAGCACGCTCCGGTAGCAAAAAGCTCCAGGAGGTAGGAGAAAGGTGGCTGATTTCAGCTGGAAGTGGAAGTTGTTATTGCTGTGGGTAGTAAAATGGTTTGTCGCAAGATGTGGTGGATTCCCTGTTGTTTCATGTTTGTGAAGACTGAGGTTTGTTGCCACGGGTTTGCAGAGGCTTGTTGCAGGGAGATGCGTGACTGGTGTTATGTTTAGCAGGACAAGTTACCAGGATGGTTTGCTGTGGAATCCAGCCTAATAGGATTTTAAAGACAGTAGTGATGAAAAACAGCAAAGTACGTGTGCCTGTCACTTGTGGGCTGTTGAATTGCTCTCCAGAAAGCATCTCTGGAAAAAACAGTGTTTTTCATGTTACTGTGGTATCGCTTTAGTACATAGCCAGCCTAATTTTTTATTGTGTTACATTCTTAAGCTCAGTAACATTTTGTGGCATTTATGGGCTGGCTGATGTAGTAGGTGTTCAAAGATCCTGGAGTTTTGGTGTTCTTTTTTTAAAAAAAAAAAATCAGTAAATGCCCCTTAGGTAATTCTCTTCTGTTTTAAATGTTTGTGTGTTAGAAGAGTAGCTGCAGTTGTAGCTGTGTAGGCTGTTGGCACTGTAGCCTTAATGTATGTTAAAAAGTATAATTATGTTTTGGTTGGTCTCTTCCCCCCTCCCACAATGTGTTGTGAGGAAAGTTGATGCATCATTTCTGCACCACTGATACTACTACACTGAGATTTTAGTAGTTTTAAATAAATTATGCCTTTGTGCTGATACTGCACTTTTTTTCCCACACTCAAAGCAAAGCAGGTGCGGGGGTGTGTGTATATTAAATTACACTTAAAGCGGGGGGATGTTCTCTGATGGGAGGGAGGTAGAAACGTTGGTAGAAGATTGAAGATGGTTTTACATTTGGATAGAGAAACTAATGCAGTAAAATGAGGTAAATGTTTTCAAATTGCTATGCTTATTTATTGTGGTCAGGCTAAAAGATTAGGAAGAGCAACTCTACTATGTTAATCGTATGGTTTAGGGTTTTTTTTAGCAACTGTTTGGCAAATGCACATTCCTCACTNGATTGTTTGGCAAATGCACATTCCTCACCAGGAAATCTGAATATATATATATATATATAAAATATAAGATCACGATTTTTAGGTTGATTTTTGTTAGTCTTGGTAATTTGTGTGCAGTTCAAGACTGCTTTAACACTGCTGTAAGGGACACTAGGGATCTAATTTGGATACAGAATGAATGAGATGAGGAGCTTTGGCTTTCTTAATGGAAACAGTTGTATTGTCACAAAAACATCATGCTTTCTTCCATTTCTAAAATACAAAACTGCTAACTTTTTATTAAATTCACCTTTTGCCTGATATGCTGCAATTTCTAAACTCCTGCAGGTGATTTTTCAGCATAAGGTAAAAAGAACAAAACTCAAAATAGCTACGTCTTCCTGTAACGTTTTAAGGCTGTTAAAAGAAAATAGGATAAATTGCTGAATTACGGGAAAGAAAAAACATTCTGTTTCCAGTGGAGATGGGGATTAACAACTGAATCAGAATTAGGGTATCTTTTGTGATGAAATACCACAGTCACGGGCTAAAGAAATCCCAAACAAGACAAAGTGCTCTATGCAGGCACTAGAATGGTAACGGACAAGAGAGGAGATATTTAAATACATCATATGTTTGCAATTTGACATATGAATCCGGGGTAAAAATGTATGATATGCACTGAAACAAAATACCTAAAATATCTAAAGAGATGATTTTCATTGAAAGTACAGTGTATTAAAGCCAGAAACCGTACAGTGTTGTAAAATTTGTTTCTCTAAAGTAGGAAAGTGTGATAGATACAGGGTAGAGTTTTCACTAAATGTGCATTTTAAGAACATGCTGCTTAACTTGCGCTTCTAAATCACTTCCTTTGTGATTTTAAAAAAATTCAGACTGTACTTCCTGGATTCATAGAATCTTTACGTAATGATATACCTGCTTAGCTCTATATGAAATGGCTTTAGATAGGTACAAGCAGTATGATTTAACTCTTGACACTTGGGTTGGTTTTTTTTGAGTTGCCTTTTTTTTTTATACTAAGGTCTTAAAACGCAGACTCTTGGAAGCTTGGATCATGCATGCATTACGCATGTACTTTTGTATCATCCTCTGATTATCTGCAGAAATGTCAGTGCGTAACTAATGTAAGAATATTCTCCTGGCTGTGCTTAGAGCTCTTCTCTGGAGCCGTGAATGTGGGGTTTTATTGTTTTTATAGAGCCTTCACGGGTATCTATATGTTTTGCTCAGGCATGAGTAGGGGGTACTGAAGAACAAGGGTAGGAGGAGAAACACAGGCTGGAACGTGATGATTTCATAGCAGAGTTCCCAAATGCTCCAGGAAGAAACTGGCTTACATCAATGGGATGTCTTATTTTGAAATGAGAGCTTTGTGTCTGAGTGTCCTGTGTGATAAGGACAGCTTTTCTTGCCCAAACCATAATTTATAAGTTGGAGAGGAGAAGGGGGGCACCACTACAGACTAGATCTAGAAACAAAACTAGTGTTTCTGTGAGGTCTTCCCTGCCCTGAAAAGGAAAGTTTACCGATGCTTAGGGATACAGGAAAAACTGCCTCATGGCACTAGTGCAACTGGAGCAAAGAGAGAAATGTAAAACCCCTGAGATGTCTAAGAACACAAGAAGTTGCTTTGTTACGCCACCTGCACACACTCTCAAGAAGTAGAATATTAGGTGTTTTATACTTCTGCTTCCCCCGTATCTGTACGACATTTAACACATATAAGCAATGTTTTCCAGATTGACATGAAGCCAACACGGTGTAAAAGTGTTTTGTTGGGGGAAAGCATGTGTCATAAACACAGAACTGACAGTGTCCAAATTTGAAACTTTCTTTAATTCTGAGTTAATGCTGAATTTTAACTCTATCCTCTCCTTCCTGAGAGCAGAGGTTTCCCAAGCTGCCCTGACATGCTGAAATGGATGGAAGCAGGTTAAGACATAGCGCAGATGGAGCTGGGATGGAATAAGTAAGGAAGATGATACTCAGCCCTTTGTGCTTCTCATTCAAAGGAATCATCTTACGGAGCTAAGCAGCTCTTCTTCCTTCAGCTGTGTTGAGCTGGGGAGAAGGGAAGAGAATTTCTGGCACTCTGGTTGTCCGACTTTAATAGGAAGTGACTTACATTTCTCCAGTAGCTGGACTCACCTTTTCATGCCTTCTCTTCCTGAGAGCCTCAGGAGATGCGGACATTGTGCTGCTTAAACTTGTGCCTTCAAGAAAATTCTCCCAGAACCATGAAGGAAAACAGCTCTGCTTCTCTAAAAGCCAGCCTTGTTGCTGTAACTTGTGGTAGATCTTGCCTTAATTTTTCCATTGGCCTACAGGGATGAGAAGAAGCTGAAGAATTCCTCTGAGCCTGCAATCTGTTGCTCTTCGAATTACATTATACCTGAGAATGACAAGACTTTGGTGCCCATAATGAATAGAATTATTTCCCTGCTATATAAATGGGCATCGTTCAGCTCAGTATCTCATAGCTGAACAAGAGTTTACACAAAAGACTTAAACTAATGCAGAGTTTCCCACCTATTGGTAAGGTGTAGTTGTATTTTATTTCTGACCTGCGACTTTCAACTATTTCGTCCTTTTTATGCCTATTTTAGCTGAATTCAGAAGTTTTCTGTGTAAATTCTCCAGTGACCAGGTTGCTGCCTTTATATTCATTGGGAATTAATTTGGATTAAGCTTGTTGATTCCTTATCACAAAGAGGTTTCCACACTTCAGGTTTGTGTA
The DNA here is from genome assembly GCA_013398155.1 of Pedionomus torquatus. NCBI lineage: Eukaryota > Metazoa > Chordata > Aves > Charadriiformes > Pedionomidae > Pedionomus > Pedionomus torquatus. The sequence continues at coordinate 15,204 of VZRU01021473.1, read as the reverse complement.
GTTGTGTTGTGAGATCTTTTTTAAACAACAGCTTTGGAAGTGCGTTTAGTATTCTGGGAGTGTCCTTGTTGTGACGATAATCTCTCTCCTTTCTGCTTATCTGTCCCTTCAAGGATTGCATGATTTTTCTGATCCTAGAATGTATTTGGAGAGTCTGTGTTCTCTCGCTCTTTTTCAATTGTGGAAGAATATCTTTAAAAATATGATTTTTCAGGATACAGTACACTGATTTTAGTCACTCCTTCCCCATACACAAGATCCCAGTGGACTTTCCTCTTAGAGTCCAACTTTTTGTATTCAGGCACATTTGGCATGTTTTAGGCTGTTAGGCATTAATTTAAGAGGGTGAACCTGTTCACAAGGGAAAAAAAAACAATTGCAAAACCCCTCGTTCATCCTAGTCGTGGTTTTGATGCTGATAAAGCTGATGGATGTTACTGTTGAATTGCTGATTTCCTATGAGTTTGTGATTTTTTCTGTGGGCACTAATTTGTTGGAGATGGAGCTCTCAGCCTCCTGACCCACTCAGTTTGTAGCAGGTTTTACAAAGGTAAATTAGTGTTTCAGGCTCTAGATGTGTGGTCTTTGAAACAAGTTCCATGTCAGTGACCTTACCTGAGACCCAGTCTTCTCCATGTGACTTTGAAGATCTTTGCTGCCCTAGTCATCTTAAAGTTTTAGGACTTTTTCTTTTGATATAAATGTCTACATAAGCCTTGATCCTTGAAGGTTTGCATCTAAAATAGTACCAGATACACACTCGTATTACTGTCTCCAGGTTTGTCTGAAACTTGATGTCTGTACCACTTGTCACAAAGCCTGGTTTCCCACTTCCAGCGCCTGCGAAAGTGCCGTGTTCCCAGATTGTTACATGCTGAGGTAGTGGAGTTTAACAGTTTGGAAGTGTTGTAGGGGTGCTGCCTGGCCAGTCAGAATTCATCTCCTGTGAGACCACAGAGCCAAGAACTACTGCCGAGACTACTACTCCTAAATTCTGGAGTTCTTGCTAAGTCCAGGGCTGTAAGTTTCACCTTACCAACAAAAGTTGAGGGAGTTTTTGCATCTTTTAAATTGGAATGTTCTCTTTATATATTTCATATTTCTTAGCGGTATTCACACTTGCTTCCTTATCTCTTGGTGATGCCAGCTTGTGTTTTGAGGGTTTGTTTGTTTAATTTTTTGAGGGTTTTGCTTTTGGTCGTAACGTATGCAAATATGCATTTTCCAATGACTTAGTTCTGCTTCTTTGGATTTCCTGTAACCAGCTTCACTGATGTTTATGTTCCTTCAGGATACTTCAAAACTTATTTATCGGGTGTTTATCTATGTTGATTTCATTGAATCTGCCCTTTTCTTTATTAGAGCCCCCTTTTGCTCCCTTGAAAGAACTTGTTGTAACATTAGCATTCCATGCTGACAGTGCTACTTTGAAGGGGGTTTTGGATCAGTGACAGCTTGAAGAATTCTGCTAGCTTTGTACTCGGGAGCTAAGTCTCGGAACTGTTAGATATTCCCTGCAGAGAAACAGACTTGCAAAGTAAGCATCTCTTTCTTGCTAGAAGAGTTATTCATTAAAGCATAAATCTTTTCCTCTCTGATACCCTCCCCCAGCCCTTCCACAATTCTTCCCAGAACTGATTACACAGAGTATGGTGAATGGTGGAAATAGAACATCATGTGTGTGTTTTTCCCCAGCTGAGCCTGAAGAACATAAAATGGAAAAAAGTGCTGCACACGGACTGAAAACTGAAATGGGTATCTGCACTTTGATGCTTCTAAGTGGCTTGGATATGAACATCATCTGTATTTTAATGTATTTGAGGTTCCGATTTATAGCTTGGGCTTCATCTGATGAATATGGCAAAGAAACTGCAAGACTTGAGATTAAAAGACTGAATTATACCCATTATGAAAACATATGTGGTTGCTTTGCATTGCATAAAATATACATAATTTCTGTAATGTAGAAAATAACTTCACTTGCCTGTTCACATAAATTGTTTGCTGCTGTGCTAAGCAGTTTTCTGTAGTGTCCGTGCCTTTAAACCAAGATACATTACAACAGGTAAATAACCACTATTGCTGTGTAACTTTGAAGAGAGTTTAAAAATAAGAAGTAATTACTGCCTTGAAATCAAATCAAAGTTGAATTTGCTCTCTAGATTTAGAATATAAAACAGGAAAAAGGGAGTGGTCTGTTACTGAAAATTTTATAGGCTCCTGAGAAACTCAGATGTACTGAATGGTTTTATTTGTTGGGTTCATACAATATTTAAGGAAGCAAGTTCTTTTTATCCTAGTTGGGGAAGTTTGGCAGTGCCAAACAATTTCTTTTTTCCTTCTTCAACAAAAATTTTAAAAATAAAACTATTGTCAGGGTTGTGGTAGTTCTTTCTTTGATTAGAATTACACAGGAGAGCCAATGCAATGAATGTTAATCTAAAGGTGACCAAATACAGTATCAAGTTCCTTATCTGTAAATATATTTGTCATCTTAAATGTTCAGTTTCCAGTTTTATCTGTTGTGTGCTCTCTTTGACATATTGCCTTCTTCTTTCAGGGTTGAATCCCACCAGATTTCGAATAGGTGACCAAGAGTTTGATTCCTTGCCGTCTTTACTGGAATTCTACAAAATACACTATTTGGACACTACAACCTTGATAGAACCAGTTTCCCGATCCAGGCAGAATAGTGGCGTTATCCTCAGGCAGGAGGAAGCTGAGTATGTCCGAGCTCTCTTTGACTTTAATGGAAACGATGAAGAAGATCTTCCATTTAAGAAAGGAGACATACTGAGAATCCGGGATAAACCTGAAGAGCAATGGTGGAACGCAGAAGACAGCGAAGGAAAGAGGGGAATGATACCTGTTCCTTACGTCGAGAAGTATAGACCTTCCTCTGCTTCAGTATCTATTCTGATTGGAGGTAACCAGGATAGTTCCCACCCACAACCACTGGGTGGGCCGGAGCCAGGGCCCTATGCCCAGCCCAGCATCAACACTCCGCTCCCTAACCTTCAGAATGGCCCTATTTATGCCCGGGTTATCCAAAAGCGAGTCCCTAATGCCTACGACAAGACAGCCTTGGCTTTGGAGGTACATAATGGGCAAAACTTAGAAGGAAGAGATCTGTTCAAGTGATTTCCCTTTCAATCACATTCTAGATTTGTAGGAATAAGAAAGGGAAAAGCATTGTGATACTGGTTTTACATCATGATTAATAAGTTATGGATAAAGGCTTTTCTTTTTTAGATAAATAAGTGACTAGAGTCACTTGTAGACTAGAATTTGATTATTATAGCATGTTTAGGTTACTGAACCAATATCATGTCTTTTGTCAAACATCACTAACATTTATGTTTCCCCATCCATGTTTTCACTTTTGAAGTTTTTTATTTTTGGGGGGAGGGAGAGGGAGCAGTTCATAGTTTGTGTGTCTGAACCTATGTTGGCTGTTGCTTGCCTCACCCCATCTTTAAAAGATCTGCTGGGTTGGTTGTTGTTCTTTTTGTTTTCAATCTGTCAACAGTTTAAAAGCAATCAGTGGAAACATTGATAGTCACTTTAAAAATTGTACCGACTGAGATGAATACACGCAGGGTTTTACTGTAACATCTTGACCTGGAGCAGGTTACTTCGGTCTTTAGTTTGTGAAGGAGAAACATACATTACAGTTCATTAGGGAGGTCATGTGTAAAGCAGTGATTGATAGACTAGGATTTGTAAAAAAACAGTGAGTTTCCCTAAGTTTGATTCACTTCCTGGTACAATTAAGTACTTGTACGTGCCCTTTTTGATTATTCTTTTTTTTTTTTCCCCCTCTTAAAAAGAGGAATAGAACGCTCTATCTCTACACATCAGTTATCCCCCAAGTTACACTTGAGGAAATTTAATTATGGTATTCTGAGTGGCAGACCTTTGCTTTAGGATGAGATGTAAACTGTATCCTTTAATCTAAGGCTTTCTTTGAGCTAAAGGCTCTGGAATTTCCTGATACCTAATTGACTTCCTGTTTATATAACATTATAAGTACTTGGGAAAAAACAGTTTCTGTGCTGAGTCAGAGCATCTCCTCTTCACTCTGAAATACTTGGTTTAATTGTGCATGGCACAAAAGGTATTTCAGTGATGTAGCGGCTACAGGTATGTGGTTTTCGTGCAAAACTGGCAAATGCAGTACATTCTGCAGATCTGATAATTGATGTACAACCTGGGAGATGGGGAATTCTTCCCTGCTGCAGGTAAACATTTGTCTAGGGAAGCAATGTAAATATATTCTGAGTGACCGTGCGTTCTGTTATATTTCTGAATCAAAGAGAGCCAGGATACAGAACAGAGATTTTTGGGTTGAGAAGCATATATGGACATTTATGCCACCTCACCAGATTTTGGGGAAATGTGAAAATGTTAACCTTCAGACATTCATACAGCTTAAAATGCTGTCTCTTTGGCTCTTTTTCTCACTCTCCCTACTCAACCACTTCCTGGAGCTTGGAAATATTCCTGAATGTTGTTGTGGACTATTGCAATTCCCAGATGTTGGATTTTCTTTGAGCCACTGGAAATTACGTGGGCATATTTATCAAAACCTTTTGGGTTTCCTTCAGGATTTTGTTTTGTTTAGTAGTGTACCACCAGTGTTCTCTTAAGCTTAACTTTACATTTTATTTCACTTAAAGCGGAGGCCCACAACACTGCTGAACTCATGCTTTGGGGTTAAAAGAGAGAGTGTGAGAAAATATTGATAATCTAGGCTGTCATGAACAGCTTTGAGCAAAAGTGAAATCCTTTAATTGCTGAAGAAGAGCTTGTGAGTGCCATGGCTGATCTGTTAGTTCAGTCAATGCTCTGTGCTTTAGGAAGTGTAGTTTTATGAAGAACATCTCTCTGTTCTGGGCTAATTTGCACTAATAGTTGTCTTTTACTAACACACGACTGCATAACTGAGGTGTTTGAGAGGTGGGACTGGGAATTGTGTGGGCTCTGCCCATCTGTGTAAGGATATGAGTAAGATTCTTTCTACCGTTATATTAGAACAATGACATTTGTAGCCTCGTAAACATATTTAAAAACTTACTAGTTGGCCTGTTGACCCTCTTGTTTAGGATGGTGTATACCTGTCTTGCTATAGCTCTACATTTATGAAATAATAGTGGTAGTTCTTTGTTCGGTGTAATATTGGGAAAGTTTAGTTTTGAAATATAAGCTGTTTATCACTGCTTCTAGTAGGCTTTCCTCGCTTCTTCATAGCTTTTATCTTTTCAAATCACAATGTTACTGAGTTGCTTTCAGTATCTGTATGGGAGAAAAGAGCAATACAAACTTTACTTTCTCCAAGTTCTCCTTCATCCTGTCTATCAAATTACTGTTTCTCGTTGTCTCCTTTTTTCACATTCCCTTTCACTTCATGGTGTTCCTTCTCTGTTTATTTAGAGATCTCTTTCTTAGATAACTGAGTAGAAAGTATTATGTAAATTTTTATCAGTTCATTTTTGCCCAGACCTCTTAACTATAAATATAGAAAGTGGATTCTTTCCAAATGAAAACTCTTATCCTTAAATCTGGCAGTATTCATGGGTGGGGGTGGATCCCACTGTCTCTCTTAGGAAAATAGATTCTTAACATGAAACATTTTGGGCCAAAACTGCCAACAGAATGTCTGTACGTTTCTGTTATTTTAAAACTAAAATGGTTTTGAAGAGGTCAAGGAAGGAAGATCAGAGCAAATAATGTTCTAATAAAGGCTGTGTATTTTGGAAAAAAAGATTCAACAGGAAAAGATAACTTTTACTTTGCTTGTAACTGGACTTATTTGAGGAGGTGTCAGGCTGTAGTAGAGAGAGGAGAAAAAGGGGAGATCTGTGTGGTGAATGACTCTGAGATCGATCAATTTATTTTTTTTCTTTGTAACAGTAGCAGAACTCTGCCATTTTGACCTCACCAAAGAGGAGTGCTTGGAATAAAACCACAGCATACAGAAGTCTTCACATCAATCTTCAGTTTTTCTTTGAAGCATATGGGATATACTTAGTTTTAAAACTTCTGATGAAGACTGAGACAAATCTGGCTTTATAGCAGGGTACAATGTTGTTCTTGAAGTGCTGTGCTTGGTGGGATGATGCTTGACGCAATAAGACTAATGATACCGTAAATCAATATTAAAAGAATTGAGAGAGTCCACTTCTAGTCTAAATGCTTTAAATTTCCAGCATTTGTACATGAGTAAATTTTTTTTTGTTTTTTGGAAGTATATATTGTCTTCAGGAGACTGTTTGAACTATAGAGAAATATGCGGAGTTTCAAAGCAGATCTAGAAAGAGATATATATATATATATAAAAGTTATTAAAGAACTAGTTGAGCCATTTTATTAAGCTGGCATTTGTGAAATAACCCATGCTTGCTTAAAGTCAATCCTGCTTTGATAGCTGTAAAGATGTATATAAATGAAATGTGAATTGAAGATTCTATCAGAGAGTCGTTGCTAAATGAAATTACCATAATGGTAAAAGAAGGAATGTTTAAGCTCCAAGGTTCTTTCCTCTTCTAAAAGTGATTGAAATGCAAATTTTGGGTGTAGCTTCTTAATAGTAAGGAGAATTTATAAATGGGTGTCCCTTTGCTGGAATGACCCTGACACACCCCTGAAAACCAAACCAACACCTACAGGATGGGTCTGGGAACGGGGGAGTGTCACAAGTGTCCCATATTCTAATTCACTGTCATTGTACTGGTGAAACCACCTTTTGCAGGTGAGTTTGTTGTAAGGTATCCAAGATTAAACTCTATATGAACATAAAGTAGCGTGTGATGTTCATTGAGAGCACAGAGGCCACAGCAGTCTAAGAAAAGTATCTTACAGATAGTAAACTTAAGCACAATTTGAGCTTTTTCTTTCCTCGTGGGTTGGAGGTTTTATACTTTCTTGTTGAAGGCTGACACATCCAGATCTGGAGCAATTTTAAGTTATCTAGGATAGTGTTCTTGTAATGGTTGTGATTAGGAAATAAGATTTTCTGCTTCTAGTATTGTCAGGTTTAATCTCATCCGTGTTAAATTCTAGCTGATGTAAAATTCTAGCTGATGTATTGTTTCGGTCAACAGAGTATTTTTATTTGTACAACTCTCCCAGTGATTATTAGCAGTAGCAAAATTGCACATACTGCATGATTAAATTCCTACAGAGCTGAACCTAGTGTTCAGCAGTTGAGAAAGGGTTCCTTTTTGCTTGTAGCAAATACATAAGAGGATTTTCTTCAAAATATGGTTCATTAAAATGTCTGTACTAATGACTACAAAAGGAAAAAGCTCTACAGCAAGAGTCCCAAGCGTGCCTCTCATTACCAGATAAGTAATCATCAGAGGTATGGGAAGCTTAATTAAATGTCCATGTAGTGGTTTGAATTTATGAACTGCTAAAAGCTATTCTGGCAAAAGATTGCAAATGATTAAAACCTGTAAAGTTAATAGAGATTTGTAACATCTTAAATTGTTTTCCGTGTCCTTCATTCACTGCCTGGAAAGTGAGAATAATGAGATTGCATTTTGGGTGAATTTGGAATGCAGTGATGAGCATCTGTGTAAACTAGGAACTGTATATTCAGTGAATTTCTGGGATGAGACACAGTAAGGCTTATGGCCATGCCTTTAGAGTTTATTTACAATATTAGCGAAAGAAAATAGAGTAATCTGTCCCAAAAGCATTCTCCATCTGTGACCTGGGGAGAATTCTGAAAACCATTGTATATTTCTTATAAATAAGATTCTTGGCAAAATTGTACACAGAGGGCTAGAAATGGGTAGACAGCTTTTCAGTGTTGCATTTATTAACTCCTCAGTGACTGTCTTTACAATGTAAATTATGCCTTCTTGGGTGAAGTGCTACTTAGTGAAAGTACCCTTCAAGATTCAATGGAGCTGATTAGACCTAGACTTGTGGTCCCAAGTCAACCTCTGGGACTGCACAGCCTTGGGAAAGGGACTGCGGGACACTTTTCCACCTTTGTCAAAAACAGATAATACCTTTAGAATTGGTTATGTGAATATTAGGTTGGAGATTAGAATATGAGATTTATTACCATGCTTTATTTAGTGCAGCACATTGAAACGGGATACTTTTAACCTACAGCTTATGGCTTCATTTGTCCATAGCAACTATTCTTTTATATTTCCAGCCAAACAATTCAGGTATCAGAGGGAGAGGGCATCATGGCCTTTACTAAACCCATGGAATTTATTTATGTGAGAAATCCATGGTGGACAAGACTGAAAGACCATCTGGCCTTGCCTCTGGTAGTAGCTGGTTGTGGACGCTCAGAGTAAGGACAGAGCAGACTTACAGTGCTGCTTTTTTTGCCTTCTCATATTCTCCCAACGTTTTATAATCCGTGGCTGTATGTATATAAATCCCCCACTTATCCAGAACTTTTTCAATGCTACCTGAAAAGCAATTAGTGGAATTTCAAAATTAAGGGACTGTTTAGTTGGTGGATTAGTGCTCACTTTGTACACCTGGAAGCCTTCACTCCTTAATGAGGTGCTTGATGCAGCACAAGCCTCTGTTGATGCAGTGAGATGCATTTATTGTGATTGCAGCTGAGGTCGAGTCCCAGGAGTGCTCTGACAGATGGGTGCTGGACTGCAGGCTCTTCAGTTTAGGGTAGCTCTCACCTAATCTAGGTACCCTTCTTTCTCTCTGTTCTTTCTTCAGGAGTGAATGCTGTTGGGTGATAGGATAAGTATCAAAAATGGTCGAAACTAAAACTACTGTTTATAGAAGCGTATCTTGGTACACTTGGGTGCTTGACACAAAAGGGGAGGGGTGGTGGCTCATCCTGTCTGTTTTTATGAATTGTAACACTTTCTTATTTCTTACCCTTCAGGTCGGTGAGCTGGTAAAGGTCACAAAGATTAACGTGAGTGGTCAGTGGGAAGGAGAATGTAATGGCAGACGTGGTCACTTTCCATTCACGCATGTCCGCCTGCTGGATCAACAGAATCCTGATGAGGACTTCAGCTGAGTGTGGCTCAACAGTTGCGCTTACAGATGGGAACAATCTCAACTTGTTTTTACTGCAGATGCCATCAAGACTATGTTCCGACAGATGTTGAAAGCGGTATTGCTTGTAGAAGCATTCTGATAAACCTGCAAACCCCTGGGACTGAACACCATCATTCCTTAATCAAGGGTCATGTAATTCAGGGTACGACAGTAGATAACTTGTGTGTCAAGTGGCAGAACTAGTACATGATTATAGGTTGTAATGCCTGCTTATGTCCGTGTGCACAGCAGACTGGACCTTGCCAGCAGCAGCAGTTGGAGAAAGCAGTAACGTAGATGTTACGGTAACATGTAGAGCTCTCTCCAGTCCTATTGCTTATGTTGCTTCTTCCTCAGGCAATGAACATCAACCTTAGACAATTCAATATATAGATAGACATTTCACAACTATATCCTGGAGCTTTCTCCGTATTTTTTTTTTTCCCATCCTGAATTCTCTCTCCTAGAAAGGCTGTGTAGTACTTTGCATGTTGAGCTGACTGTGCACAGTACAGATTGATGTAGAGCCCACTGGGGACAGCCTTACGATTTACAGATGCTTACCATTTCAATGGTAAATGACAGATCAAATCAACCTCAGAATTCTAGAAGTTTGTGGACACTAGATTGATTTCTTCAGTACTGTTGATTCTTCAAAGGTAGCAGCTGATTTTAAATTAAAATCTCTATTAACACACCGATCTCTTTTTTTATCCACAAATATAATGCTTATGGAAGTGTAAACATCCATATCTGTGCTGAAAAAATATGTGCGTAGCACTTTAATGTGTAGCTTCAAAGCAGTGTTTGATTCACTAAATATACTAAAATATTGACACTGCTTTCCAGTACGATTAAATTATATAGGGCCAGTTTAATTTTTCTAGAGTTCTTCAAAACTCCTACTGTACAGTACTCTTACAGTACAAATCAGTCAAATATGGTGAACTGACAAACCAAACGTTACTTTTATCTTGAAGTTACTCTGGGGACTCTTCTGGTTTAATTCCCATCTGTAAAATATTTGATAGTGAATTCATAAGGACTTTATTTTTAATAAAACTAATGGAAAATATTTGTCGTGCTTCTGGATTGATTCTCAAAAGGCATAATAGAGTAAATATGGCTTCATAGTTCATAATGCAAATCAGTGCATTGAATAGGTGGTATTATGCACTGCTTGATTTTTATTTTTTTTTTTTTAGTCTGTTCTTCTAATTATCTGGTTTTCTCTAACATAAATCAGAATGGATTCAGTAAGTTTTGTAAACTGAAATTAAACACTGAAGTAACTATCCCTTGCCTGTACCCTGGCTTGTTTTCCAAACACGGCACTCTAGTGACCAAACTTAAGCAAATTTTGTAACTACAGTGTAATCCGTAAAGAACAGTTTATCTAAGTAGTATCAAACTGAAAACATTTTGTAGGTTGATACAAACCATGTGACTAGAATGGCTCGTTGGTTGCAAATGCTGCGAGGGCTAGTTCCCACTGCAAAGGCTATTGCTGCAAGACACCGACCCGTTCAACAGAATATACTGGTAACACTTTACCTCAGAACTGTGTAACATGCTGGAAACGATAATATTTCTGTTATATTTAAGTACTAGTTGTTTTACTTCAAAACTAATCCATCAGCAAATCTGACTAATTTTCAAGTAATGGGCGCTCATTAATTCTGTAGACTAACGCCAATGCACATGTTAATTGTATTTTTCCATCACCAATCTCATAAGCACTACTGAAGGTAATTAGAAAACTGACGATTGTGACAGTGGTGTGAGCAGAAGGGTAACAGGAATTGCAGTCTTCTTCTAGCTTGGGTTGCTGTTCTGGTTAGGGTGATCTGCCAGTGATTGTGGGATCTCTTCTAGCTTAGGACAAAATGTACTTTGAGGAAAAAAAAAAGACAAACTAACTCTAGGTTCTGTAACACATTGGTTTCTTTAAGGCTAATTTGTATTTTTTCTCTGACCTTTATATGTACTATAACTGATTTTTATTTGTTTTCCAATGGCTGTGCTCTGAATAACAGACTTAATCCTGAGTTTATCAATTGCCCATATATGCTTATATTTTTCTTCAGGTGTTGCAAAAGAAACAGTGAACTGTGTGTTCTTAGAGTAGCACAGTTTGTTCTGCAGTTTTTTTTCCAATTGCAATTCATGAAAGCCTGTATATTTGTACCTTTCCCATCAGCAATTATTTTAAGATACCAAAAGAACTGTTTTCTGAAAGGAATTTTATTATGCAAATCTTGCCTTTTTAATATGAAAGACATAAATTGAAGTAACTAGCAAATACCCTGCAAACTTTGTAATGTTTTTTTGTTAAGACTGTAAAAATTGCGGATATTTGTACGCTTTGAAGGAGCAGGAAAAAAAAGAAACTAGAGGAGTCTTAATAGCTGCTGTTGCACTAGAATCCGACGTTCTTGTCGAGCAGTTTTTCTTAGTCAACTGATACATTAATGCAACTGTTTTCCACTATTCAGTTCTAAGCTGAAATGTGATTTTGTTTCATAGATGATAGAAATGAATATGTTTGCATTTGGACGAAATAGACATTTCAACTTATCAAGCTCTTAAAGGAAAATAGGTAGAACATATGTTTCATGAAGATGTAGATTAAATCCTTTTGTGGCCTTTGTTTATTCTCTTCCATTTGTTCCCTCCCTTCTACCTGATGCGTGCAAAAAAAAGAAATCATTGCTAAGAATGTTGGTCACAATCTTTTGTCTTTACTTGGCTGTGTTTTTGGTCTCTTGTGCATAGGCAGGTGTTAGAACTAGAATAATCATTTTCTAGAAATACACCGTGAAAGCAGAATGCTCAATTACACTGTGTTCTTCTGGTGCATTTATACATTATATCACACTAAAAAGTACAACTGGCTGCTATGGTTTTTTAATATATATTTCATTTTGGTAAACCCCAGCCTTTTTACTAATATTTGACCTGGTTTAAATCTTGTTAATCTGTTTGAATTGTATTTGTTAATAATGCAAATATTTCTAATCATCTTAAAACACTTCATTTTTGTTAATGGTTTTGGGGAAGGATTCTAACCAAACCAGTTTGAAGAAAAATATGAACATGTGCCATTGTATTATAACACTATCCACTTTCTTGACAGTTAAAGTCTTTTTTTTATTTTTTTGTAGCATGTAATGTATATGTTCATAGTACGTGAAGTAAATAAAACTATAGCCAAAACTTTGACTCGGTGTGACTCTCAATCAGCTGTCACTGGAATATTTGCATTTAATAATCTAAAAATAGAATTGCGGGTATGGCCGTTTTTAATTGGCTATACTCGTATGAAAATAATTAATACCTCCAGAAATAAGACAAACCACAGTAACTAAAGTAACTTATTAACCAGGAAAATATTATGGCCTGTTTGAAATAAGGTGACATCATGTAATCAAATGAGTTTCTCGAGTCACAGGGGTGGGAGGAAAAGGATATTCTCACTGCAGAAGAGGACTCGTGAGGAATGTTAAGGTGAGATTTTGTAGCTATTGCTCTCATGTCTACCTACACAGGTGTATCAGGAAAGAGTTTGGGGAGTCTTTGGATTATGTGTCTGGAAAGATGAAAAAGCTGTTTATTCATTCTTAGACTTGTCAGTAAAAACGTATATTTCAGTATACAATTTAATAACCAGTAAGAATCTTGTACAAGAGTCTTGTAGCAGTTCAGTGGGACTTATTTTTAAGTGTGGTAGTGGGAGAGCACCGTTTCAATGAAGAGCAGTATGTGCAGTGGACTGTCAAGGGAGGAAGCACAGAAAACAAGGACCAGAATGCCTGCATCACATGTGGGAGAACATTTGTAACACAGATCTGCATTAGACCTACTTTGGCCATTGTTAAGAGCTGTGAGGGAAAGTGGTCTCTAGGCCTCCAAGGATAAGAATCTTGATAGCAATACTTACCTAAAGGCAGAGAGTTTAATTTGGGGTGTATACCAAAGAACAGTCCTAGCTCTGTACCAGTGGGTTAGCGTGATGTGCCATAGTTAATCCTGGAACAAAACCTTGTAACGCATTTGGACTTTGGGGAGGTTCCACAGGCTCTTACTGCGTGGAAAAGGCCGTGTTGTACGTTCCCCATTAAAACACTACTATTGTTTTACTATTTATTGTTTACTATTGTCTATTGTTTGTAAAAGTCCACAAGGACCAGTCTTGTTAGTTAGCTTTACTGTAATCTTTGCTGGAAAGGGTAAGGACAGCATTTGTTTTCTTAGTCACTACTTTACAGTGATGACTAATATTTTAGTTGTTTCATGCTCAGTTGGCTGGCTGCTACAGATAACTTTCCCGGTCACTGCTGTTTGGTGGAGTCTTTCAAGTGGGACATTATTTGCTAAATGAGTGACTCTGCATTTAAGCATACTGAGTTGCTAGCCAAGTTTTCCTGTTACGTCTCCATGCGATAAAGATTATTCTGTCAGCTCCAGATGGGAAAAAATTAAATTTTCATAGGTAAAAGTACTGCCCACAGCTTTGCTCCAGTGTTCATACAACTTGGCTGCAGCAGAGCTGCGATCCAAGAGTGCCTTTTAATGAGATTACCTGAGATAATTTAAGAGCTCACTGCAGCCAAAAGGAAGAGGTTCTGCGTGCCTTTCCACAGTGCCCTGACAGCCACGGCCTCCTACAACTTAACCTCGGGCTGGTATTTGCAGAACTTCTCTGTGAGCTGATGTAGCAAGGGGCTCATGCAGAAAACTATTGCCCCTCCTTTCGTTTCACCCTCCTTCCAATCATGGTTTTTGGCTGCAGCAGTGGTTGAATGAACTCATGTAAATAAGTTGAGGGTGCAAGGGGCATGTAAGGATTGCATCAGCAAATTATGCTTTGGGTATTTCCCTGCATTAGACTGTTGATTCCTTGTGCTTCCCAAATCCCCAACCGATTTCCAAATATTTGCATGCCACCTGTAACAAGTGCATTCAAAAATATTTGAAGTATTTAGACAACACTATAATTCAACAAGCCTATCAAGCATGCACCTCGGTTTTTTTGGCAAGTGTATGCCTAAAGTGGCCTGGTTTATTTATATTGTTGAGTTCTCTGGAACTTGAGTACCTCCTGAAAACGGGGATTGCAGAAAAGTTTCTAAATTGATGCAAATCTAATTGATAGTACGCAGTGCCCGTGTTTTTCAGTTGCTGAAAAACAGACTTTCATAGTCAAGATTTGTGAAGCGCAGAGGGGATTTGCAAGTCTCACAATGAGTTCTAGGGTATTTATGTTGATTCTGTTTGCTGCTGGGATCTTTTGGATGCCTACCAAAGCTGCCTTGGTAATGGTACCATGAAAGATTACCATACAAAGAATTCAGAGGTAAAGGTACATAATGATTCCCAATTTCAACAAAAACAGCATTTTCAGATCATATTTTGACTAAATTGAAAACAGCATTTCTTTTCTGGACACCCAATTTTCACATTAGTCCAGACACACAAATGTCCTTGTTTTTTCTCTTATGGAATTCTGATGAGATAATCCTGAGATCTGAAAGAGTTGGGACCCAAAATGTCCCATGGAAACAGACTGTTGATTTTTCTGGGTAGACAAACAGTGCTATAAAAACCACTCTATTACGTTTTTAGATTTATATGTACGGAAACCATAAAGTTACTTTTACATAACGGTAAAGCTCTTGGTCAACACCTGAAATAACGTGCTAAAATGAATCATGAAACAATAAACTATGCAAAAAAAAATAAAAAAATGAAGTGCTTTAAATACTGCTGTAGGTTTGTGCCCTCCATCGTGCATCAGGAGCCCTTTTCAGTGGGCACAATAGAATGGAGTAAATAGAGGGATACCTGATACGGTGCCCAAGGGGTGTCAGGGCCTGCTCGCTCCCTGCTGTGTGCCCAAAACTGCCGAGGCCTTTGTGTGCTTCTGCACCTCAGGGAGGCCGGGAGTCTTTAGCCTGCTTGTCCTCGGGGCCGCTGGAAAAAAAAAAAAAAAGAGAGGTTTGAGGCTTCGTTCACAGCTACCCAAAGCAAATCGAAGATTAAATTTATGGCAGCCGAGCATAATCTGTTTTAGTTTTCTCTGATTCTGGAAACGGAGGCGTTACCTCAGCCACTGGGGCATATGCTCCCGTTTTCCAGATGGATTTTTCTGTGAGGAACTCGTGA
>VZRU01021456.1:1701-24892 GCA_013398155.1 Pedionomus torquatus | reverse complement strand
TTTTTTTTTTTTTTTTCTGAATGGAACACTGAATTTAAGAAATACACTTCTGATGGTTCAGGGACCTGCCAGCTTTGTTACAGGATTCAGCACATCGGATGTTTCTCACCTTTTTCCTTCAGTATTTAGACTGCCTTTGGTCTCAGATTCAGAAGCTGAAAAAAGACCGTTGGCAAGAACGACACATTCTGAGGCCCTACTTGGCTTTTGACAGCATTCTTTGTGAAGCACTGCAACACAATCTGCCTCCGTTCACTCCTCCACCTCACACCGAAGATTCAGTGTACCCAATGCCAAGGGTTATTTTTAGGATGTTTGACTACACAGATGACCCTGAGGTATGTGATTGCTGTAAGAGGGGAGGGGATTTCTGAGGTAATACTGGTCAAAATGTGGTGTCCCCTTTCCCAGGATAGTGAGTGGTTGGAAGATCAGCAGCAGTTCTGCTTGGGTACTGCTGCAGAAATGAACTAGATGACTGAGTTACTGTACAAAGCAAATCTATGAAGAGCAGAATGAGTTGTTATGATGTGTTAGTTTAGAATGACAGTGTTGAGTGAATTCCCTAATGTCTCTATTAAAACTACATTCACGGAGTTAGACTTTCCTTCTATAAAGTTGGTGACTTGAGTCTTTTTTCAGGCTAGAAATTCCTAATTTTTAAAGGCCATTGCCTTTGTTGTTACATTTTGTTGATACGCATTGTAGAACAAAGGAGTGCTTAATTGGGGTGGTTGAAAGATCCATCTGTCTCAATAGTCTGCCTCCAGCATTGGTCAACAGCAGATACATAGAAAAAAAAGTGTATAGGAAGAGAAGATGTACTGCTTTCCCCGAGTGCTTTTATGACTCCCTTTTGCTTTAAGTTCACTGCCTTTTACCTTCATTTATTGGCCCCTGTTTTTTTGCAGTGGATGAAGTGATGATTGTGTATTCTTTCCTCTCTGTCCTAGCCATTCCTGGCTTTATTTCTTTATCATGTTCCAGCTCAACTGTGATTTTTTTTCTAGGCTACGTGATGGCTCCATAGAGCAAAGGAAGAAGTGGGTGTTAAATGAACTTATTATAATCACGTTCTCTAATTTTGTTGCCATTTCTTTTAGTAATGAGTCCTAGTATTAATTTCATTTTAAACATCAGTCTCAGGTGTTTGTGGAACTGTCACCCCAGCTTCTCAATCCTGAAGGATACAGGGCAGTTGAGACCCAGCTGTTTATGTGGAAATTGGACTATTTTTTCCCACCTGTAAATGTATGTATGTAGGATAGCTTGCTATCTGTAATACCACTGCATTAGCAGGATTTTTTTTTTCTTTTACCAGGGCCCTGTCATGCCTGGCAGCCACTCTGTTGAACGATTTGTAATAGAAGAGAACCTTCATTGCATCATCAAATCCCACTGGAAGGAGAGAAAGACTTGGTAGGAAGAGTTTAGCACTGTGGGGCCTTGGTGCTTTTTCTGTGCTACCGTGGCTGTGATGCCAATGGGGATACACAGAGTCCTGCACTGGTTAGACAAGAGAACAAGACTTATGCAAAAACTTTTCTAGAGCATTTGATGAACTTGAATTACCTCTTTTAACTATACTAAAACTGTTACCTGGAATACTGTGGGTCTGTAATATTCAGATAATGGATAGTCTGCAGGATCCAGGGGGACAGTAGCTCCTTGGGAAGGGAATTCCTTGGCAATTCAAGAAGTGCTGCAAAAAATAAGCAGACACCTTATTCTTTGTGGGAGCGCTGTGGAGAGTGTGGTTGTGTTATAGTTCCAGGAATTTTGAAGCAGCTGATTGGCTGGGGTAGAGTGAGCCTTGAGCTGGTTCATCTGCAGCTGGCTGCACTCTGGTGTATATGAACACACTTCTGCTTCTTACTCCTTGTTGTGTTCTTCTCCTTGGGATTATGTAGCAGAGATAATTGAGTTCGCTCTGAGGACTCATTGCAGGGCCAGCAGATTCCATTAGTTTGAATTCAGTCATACCAGGAAGCAGTCAGAACACTTGCCTTCATTTCTGCATGAACAATATTTGGCGTGGGCAATTAATAGCCAAGGTGGGTTGCCACCACTAATTGACTGTGTCATGCTTCCAAGTGAAAACCGCTGAAGTTGGTATTGTGTGCAGAACATGGGCAGAAACAATGTTTTTGGTGATGGCATGCAATGCAGTTGGGTTTTTTTTCAGTTGCAGCTGTTCGAATCAGCAGAAAGTACAAATTCAGGGTAGTTGCGGTTACTGGGTTAATTCTTAAAGGAAGGTAAAAGGCTGCAGGGAGATACAAGATTTGCCAGAGAGGTAGAAATAAAATCAAGGAAATAGCAGTTGTTTGCTTTGTAATAATGATAGGTAATAATGATAGGTAATAATGAGCCAATTAAAAGATTATGGTTTTGAAGCCTGGGAGTTTCATATATAATCTGGTAAAGTTTAATTAGGCTTTTGAAGTGAATCTCAGCATGGTTTTTCATTTTCACGTTTGTAATCCGGAATTACAGGTTACCAAGACTATTCGTGCAAAATTATTTTGCATAGCAGTATAGTGTTCAAGTGATGTAACTACGCAGAAATAAAATGCATCTTTACAAGTCCTAGTTGAGGCAATGCTGGTGTGTTCTTCTGGCATTTTTGTTTTAAGTGGTCTATAGATTGATGGACGGGCTTTGGAAGGATTGTTGATGCTTTTGTGTTATTTTTGTGTGAACTCTTGCCCACTGCTAAGCATTTTCTTTAACTTTATTGATCTTTACACCACATTTGCTGTGTAATGTTCTGAGCTGAATGTGTATGGTTTTGCAGTGCTGCACAGCTGTTGAGCTATCCAGGAAACAACAAGATCCCCTTGAACTACCACATAGTAGAGGTATGGATTTTAAAGATACCCTCTTTTGTAGCTCTGTTATTTCATGAGTAACATGTCCTATTTAGTTCCATGATGTGTCCATTAAATTACAATTTGATTTGAGAGTCAGCCAGTGGCTTTTAAATAAGTGGGTCCTATACAGCTGGGTGTTCGTTTTATGTTTTTGTTGTTGTTTTAACTTTGGTGCTTTGGGCAAGTACCAAAATTTCTTACTGGGCTAGTAATCCAGGTTGTGGTGTTTCTCAAACTTTTGAAGTTTTCCATGTGATGCTTTTAATGTATCCCTACATTTTAGTCACTTTTAACTTAAAAAGAATACTGAACTAAAAGACAAGAGGAAATGAACACCAAACAAAGTACAAGAAAATCCATTTAAACATAAGAAAAATTCTTTTGTACTGTGAAGGTGATTAAACACTGGAAGAGTTTGCTCAGGGAGGTTGTGGAATATCTATGCTTGGAAAAGGTCAAAACCTAATAGGACATAGCCATTAGCACCCTGCTGTAGGTGACCCTGACTTACACAGAGGCTTTTTGCTAGATGATCTCCAGCCAAACTCAGCCATTCTGCATGATTTTATGTTTGGATCTTCTAAATTATTTTGTTTTCCTGGGCTTGAAAAGAACTTTCACTACTTGAAAAGTAGTGGTGTGCCTCTTCTGAGTCATTCTCTATATCAGAGAATTTTGAGTAACCATAATATGTATCAGAAGAGCAGCATAGGTTTTCTTCTGCTGCCTCTTCTCAAAGCTCTATTTTCAAGATGCAAAGCTGCATAAAACGTCATTAATTTCCATCAACAGTTGAAAGTGATTAAGAGATTTCAATAATAATGGCAACTTGTCATGTAAAGGCTTTATGAAGAAATAACTGTAAGTAGGAATTTCGGAGATAATTATAACAAGAAATAAACTTATGTAAAAGTAGGATTGTGAATTCCTCTTAGTACCAAAATGCAAAATATTCTGAATGCTGTTAAGTTACGTTATTTTTACTCAGCTGATTCTTTTTGTACTCTGAATTCAGAACTGAGGAATCTTAAAATTAACAGTAATTTTTGGTCTTAATGTTGAAGTATTGTCAGTATCTTCAGGTGGTGCTGTATATGGATATATGGCTGCCTGCTTTATGCTTAGCTGTATATTGCAATTTCTGATTAAATAAACTATGTAAAGGCTCTGGAAATTCTTTGGTTAAAAAAACTTACAGGATATGTGAGAATGGCAGAGAGTTGTGTAAATGAAATTACTGGAAAGAAGTAAAGATTGGTGTACAGTTTTTTTTTACTATTGCTGTAATAATTTCCTTTTTCTTTCAATTTTATGTTATTTTAGCATATTAACTTCATTACTTTTCTACAACTGCTTACTTTTAGTGAAGCTCCAGAGTTTTTAAGGCTTAGCATGCTTTTTTCCACATTTTTGTTCATTCTGCTTCCTACTGCTCCCTTCTAAGGAAGGGAGTTATCTCTTTTAACGGTCAAGTTGGTGTTACGTTGCTTTCAACAACAGTTTAATTTGTGAAATAGCACTAACTATTTCAGTAATTCACAGGACTGTAGAAATAATACCGCCTAATAAATAAAGGAAAATGTTATTTAAGGTTCAGAACATAACAGGTAGAGGTAAATGTAGCCTGAAAGTTGTCAGTATCTTCCCATGTATGCCAGCTTTTGAGGTCCGTGAGGCTCTGTGCCGTAGTTTGCCAAGCTGAGCAGAGTGCTCCACGCTATCTGGAATCTGCAAAACACTGAAATGAAAACACTCTTCTCTCAGTAGCTTGTTAGGCGTGTATGTGGATACTACTGGTATCTGTGAGCAGATAATGCCCAGGCAGTGACATTGTCCTGTTGGACTGCGGTGCCCTGATGGGCTTCAGCAGCTTTTGGTGCAACTTGGCACTCAGTGGAGGCCAGACACTCAAATTATTGGTGTCCTGATCTTTCTTGTGGCCTTGTTGTTTTCACAAAGTATGGTATGCCAGCTTGAAACACTTAATCTAGATGTTTGATAATGAACATGGGATGAGTAACACAAATACAGTTTTATGCAATAGCTCAAACAAATAATGACTGATCAACCAGTTGTTTTGATTTCCTATCTTGAGAAAAGGATGAGTTTTCTGTGTAGTGGGGTCGCTTGTGCTTTTCTGCTGTATCTGTCTTAGCGGTATAATTCGGACACACTGTTACAGAAAGGTTCTCCAGGTCTCTTCATGCTTTCAAGTCCTTCCATACAACAACAACTTCTAGCTAATGTTTTCATGTGCTATACATATGATCTGTAAATGGGTGTTGATTTCTTACACTTATCATTTAAGCTTCAATTCTTCTGTGTTTATTCAGAAGTTTAAAGTTAAGGAGGAAATTGACCAGCCATCAGGAATCAAAGTTTCTTGGTTCCTTTGGTGTAATTTAAATGGGAAGGGCATGCAAAATAAAGAGAAACTTGGAATGTTGTACAATGATGATCTTTTTGTAGCCTTTAAAGCCCTAATCTTAATATTAAGGCTTTCATTATAGGCAAACTTGAAAATAAAAACAGGAGTGATGTCTGCAGGATTGTCTTCAGTTTTCTTAGAAGGATCCTCTGCCAAGGGGTGCTGAGCATATATATTTGTTGTGTGAAATGCTGGTTGTAATTTTCAGTTGAAATATGAGTCTTTATTTATATAAGTTTTCATGCAGGAGGAAAAAGGACATGATGAAAAGATATAGATGTAATTTTAGTGCAAATAGATTTTCATACTAAATGCTTAGGCTTCATTTAATATGTTTAATATGTATGTTTATCATTTAACAGTATCATCTGATTTCTGCTTTTCTCAGGCTGCGGTAGCACTGTAGTAGGCTATATTACAACAGTAATTACAACACATTTGCAGTTATGTGGTGTATTTGGTAGACATAATAAGTGTTGTGTTAATGTGAAATAATAAGGGCAGTTAAAGTGAACTGTATTAGTATAGCATACAGTTACCACTACACTTAGAAGTTTGTCTCTCTTTTTTGCAGAACATGCATTTGACTTAATAATGTGGGCCTTTTGGTGTCTTGTTGTAAGACATTGGTGGCCACTATTGTGAAGGAGAAGGTTGTGCAGGCAATATCGAACTGTGCTCTGATTCTGTGCCTTCCTCTCCCACAGGTAATATTCGCAGAATTGTTTCAGCTTCCATCTCCACCGCACATTGAAGTCATGTATACAACGCTCCTGATTGAACTGTGCAAACTTCAGCCTGGCTCTTTACCACAAGTTGTATCCTTTCTGTGCTGCTGGAGAGCATTTTTAAAATGCAATCTATTTTGTTTGCCCTGTAGGTGACAGAATAGCAGTAAATATTGGCAGTATTAATATTTTACAGCAGCTGCATGAAACTTTGCCTGTAACATTCAGGTGAAAGAACAGCCCAGCCCACTTAGCACAGGTCTAGTGAAGTGTGCAAGACCCTTCACTTTATGGATAATGTCCTGGAACTTCCTCTGACCTTCAAGAGAAGCGCTGTCTTGGTGAGGGGATAAAGTACAATACTTCAGCAGTTCGTCACTGCTGCCAGTCGGTTTTGTCTCAACAAAACGCAGACACGTTATAGGCTGAGAAGGAAAGGTAGTTACAGACCTGATCTTCTTTTTCTAGCAACTGTGTGAGCGCCTCTACTCTTTTTTTAGTAGGAATTTTAGCAGATGATTTAGAGGAACTCGCGTGAGTTCCCACTCATCATTCCCACTATGAGCATTCAAAAGGTCAATCATCATCTGTCAGCAAAGCACTGAAAGAGGCGTGACTCCCAGCTAATTCTGGCTATTACATTGCCCCTACTTTGCTGCCATTTTAGATCATGTTAGATCATCATTATAGGTCAAGCTGCAGACTCTGAGAATGGAGGATAGTTAACAGATGTCTGTCCACTAGTAATATCATGGCCAAACTTTCTTTCTACTTCACTATGCCACTCTGTTTGTAGGTCACATAATCTCAATTACTAGAGCTAAGTCTGTTTCAACAATTGGCTGTAGATACAATACAGGAAGTTTTTTATGTTGATAGGGTCACCATAAGAAGGGTAAAGCACTTATTGGGTAAAGTTAGTGCAAACATACTTTCTCAAGCCTTCAGTGATGATCAAAGACTGTTTGATGGTAAGTTTCAACATCTGACTTATCTAATACTTCTCTGTTAACCTTAATAAGACATTTTCAGCTTGCCCAGGCCACAGAAATGCTCTATATGCGTTTGGATACAATGAATACAACATGTGTGGACAGGTAAATGTGTTTTGGAGACAATGGAAAAACATTCCTCAATATTCAACATATAGGAAAAATGAAGAGGGTATGGAAAGAGTAGCTGGAAATCAAAACGTCTGGGGCTCTGGCTTTGAACAATCTAAAAAGAAAGGTGTCTCCTTCCCAGAAACACCCAAAAAGTCACAAGTGTAGATGCCTGTACAGAACAGTTAAGATTGGTGAGACAGCTTTTCCCTGCTGAAAGCTGTTCAGTTGCACAGTACTCCATTGTCTAGTACTGCGCCTGCTCCTGGTCTGGGAGGGGAGGTGGAAGTGCAGTTAAGAGTACATGTGCCACACGGAGAAGGAGAGTGGTGCTGATTTTGCCTTTTGAGTGAAGTCTGCATTGTCAGAGAGCTGTTAATTACTCACCAAAAATGTGAAAGTTATATGTTCACAGTATTTTAATTGTTAGTTTAATAGGTCATCTCTTTGTATGAAACACCAGAACGTGACAGGCTATTTGTCCATAAAAGCTTCTTTCTGATTTTCCAAACTTGTTGGCTTGTGTCTGTCAATTTATACACCTATTTAATGATGTAATAGCTTTAGAGTTTAGGCTTGTCTTTGAAAAGTTGAGCACATTTGTAAGAAAATCTAAACTGAAAATTTTCCTGCACTGCCAGCATTTGATAGAGCTTTTTTTTTCTTTTAATAAAGATTTATTAATTGGTTTTCTCACCACTTGAGCAACTTCCAGTTCCGTGGTAGCTGGGAAGATTGGTAAGTTTTTCTCCTTTTGATTCAAACTTGATATTGCAAAAACCTTAAGGTATCTAATTTAGCTATGAAGTGTCACCGCGTAATGGCCTTGTTAATTGCTTTCCTCCAGATCTTTAGAGAGCTTTCATAATCTATCCACCACCACTTGGTGGTAGATTATCTTGATAATCTCTGTAGTCCCTGTATTGTCGCTGGTGATCTTTGCAATCAAGCCAGCATAAGTGTTCCCTAAACAGGAGAAGTAGGAATGTGATTTGTTTAACTTGTCCTGCACCCTTGGTCACGTGGTAGCAAATTATCCAAAATTACTCCCCAGTTTACTTTTAATGGTTTTAATGGTTTAAATGACTCCTCGCCTGTATTCATTTTGCGGTGTTACTCTCTGTACCACCCTAAATCTTTCATTATAGACTTTAGCCTTGAGCCCTCATGATCTGTTTCCCTCCCTCCAAATCCTAGCCCCCTGAATTCTGGCAGAGCAGGCCCTGCCACCCATTCTTACCATGACAAATTTGAACTTGCATCCCTAGCAGGAGGTCCCTGGACTCGATCGGTTTCTAACCACAGGTTCCTCTGAGCTTCCTATTCCAGGTACCCATGTAGCAAGAGAGATCACCTTGGGCTTAAGTCCTCTCTACAGTAATTTTCACAGCCTGCTACCTTACATGCTTTCCATAGTTGATCTGCCCAAGTGTCCTTGTGGAGAGGTGTGCAGATCTTCTTGTGATTATGTTTTTGTGTCTTTACAAGTGTTTGTTTTGTTGTCCTCATCTGGAGTTAGGAGCTTACTGATTATCTTAGTATATATCCACGTTGACTAACCAGGCAGTGGTCTTCAAAGAGCTGGTTTTTGGTTTGCATGGATGTTCCTTAAGGGCAATACTTCTATGAGTTGTGAAAAATGGCAGCTTGTGAGAGAAAATCTCGCATTGAGACTTCTTTATCTGATATGCATCTGAAATCAGCATCTTAATTTAAAAATTCTTGTGAGGGGCGAACAGGCTATGAAATCACAGCAGATTCCTTTCCTAAGGAAAGGGAAATCCAGCTAAGCACAAATTATTTTTAATCTGGTGGGGGGAAGGGAAGCTACTTGAAAATACACAGAGTTGAGATTCCAAGAGTGTTAATGGCCCATAAGGAAACAGTGATAAACTTACTCATTGTCTTAGAATTGCCTACACTGTAGAACTGCAAGCACTCCAGTTGTCCTGAGACCAGGACTGTTCTGTACCTATTGAAACAAGCCAAAAAGAGACTAAATCACAAATTCTTTGCTAAAAGCTATCATATTCTGTCCTCTGATAGGTCAGATTGTCTTACTCAGGACCTTGAAAAGCCCAAGCCCAAATTTGTGAGAGAGGTTTTGGAAAAGTGCATGCGGTAAGTAAAATCTCTTGATAGTTACATTCAAGGCAAAGTTTGATCTCCGCTTCTGGATATTGTCAGATACCTTTTAACTTGACTCTTGTCTGTTCTTACAATTCAGTTTCAGTTAAGAGATGAATCTATGCTTTGTATGATTTTAATCTGGTTTGCCTGTGGTAGGATGCTTGAGACACTACTTTAGAGGGAGGGAGGAACAGATGTTAGTGAGCTGTCTATCCTAGATGTGCACACCTACATTTACAAAAAGACACGCTTCACTGTAGTCATGGAAAGAAATAGAGTTTAGACAATATTGGCCAAGAAGGCTATGGCAAGCCGGGGTGCATCAGGAATAGTGTGACCAGCAGGTCAAGGGAGGTTATCTTCCCCTCGACTCTGCCTTGGTGAGGCCCCATCTGGAGTACTGTGTCCAGTTCTGGGCTCCCCAGTTCAGGACAGACAAGGAATTGCTGGAGAGGGTACAGCAGAGGACCACAAGATGATTGGGAGCCTGGAGTATCTCTCTTAAAAGGAAAGGCTGAGGGACTTGGGTCTTTTTAGTCTGGAGAAGGCTGAGAGCGAATCTGATCATTGCCTATAAATACTTAAAGGGTGTGTGTCAAGAGGAAGGGGCCAGTCTTTTTTTAGTGGTGCTCAGTGAAAGGACAAGAGGAAATAGGCACAAACTTGTACATAAGAAATTCTATCTAAATGTGAGGAGGAACTTCTTCATTTTGAGGGTGGCAGAGCCCTGGAACAGGCTGTGCAGAGAGGTGCTGGAGTCTTGTCTCCGGAGACGTTCAAAACCTGCCTGGACACATACCTGCGCAACCTGAGTGGCCCTGCTTTGGCAGGGGGGTTAGACTAGATGATCTCCAGGGGTCCCTTCCAACTCCATATCATTCTATCATCCTGTAATATTCCTAGAAACTACTAAGCATTCACAGAAATGGAGGGAGCTGATCATTGCTTTCCCTAAAAACTGAGACTAATCTTGATTCTTCTGGGTACCTTGCATGTTCACTAACCTTAAAACACTACCCTCCAAACAAACAAACCCCAAACCCAACAACAAGGTGTACACAAGCAAGGCTGGACTTAAAATTGTTGAGAAAGGGAGAAAGAGCAAGGTGTCCAAAAGGCTATGTTACTCAGCATCCTCCATGAAAACATTCATCTGGTTTTTTTGGGGGTGAATTCAGTACAGGAAGTGTGAAAGTATTGTGCTGCACAGTGAACAGTTTTTCTGTGGCACTCTTACATTTCACTGGAAACTCTAGTAGCAAAAATTAACCTTAGGAGTTAAATAAGCTGGAAAGTAAAATTAAGACATCTGGTTTAATGTTTTTATTTTTCTGCTTTAAATAACGACATCTTAATGGTTTTCTGCAGCCTGTCTTGGGGTTTTGCACAAAACTTTATACCGGTCAGACTCTAAATTAATTGTGTAAGCATGAAACTCAAGAAGTTAAAAGAAAAGGCATCTTCTAGTAAGTTTGGTTTACTTAGCCCTTACTAGCCAGCAAGCTACCATCCTATTGTATAAACATCCTGATTTTTGTTCTGTAAAATTTAAATACAGGAAAACTATAATGGTCACTTTAGAATTAGCCTTGGTTACATTCCCATTTTAATTGTACTACTGCAAAATTTGTTATTTCCAGACTCTCCTACCATCAGCGAATAATAGACATTGTTCCTGCAAGCTTTTCTGTCCTCAGTCCGGCTAATCCAGTGTGCATTTACAAATATGGAGATGAAAGTAATAGTAAGTATTAAAGTTATTGAGGGGTGAAGCTGAAAAAAATAGTGTTTCAGAGCAAGGAAGCACAGCAGATTGACTGTAATATCGGTTGTCTTCCAAAAGAAGAATACAGCTGAAATAATGTGCATTATTTTCATACGGGTAAATATGCTTCATGGGAGCAATTAATATATATTAAGCCTGGATCTCTGTAGTATAATCCTCTTTTGTTACTATATGAAGAAAAGAAAATCCAGATACATGAAGTTCCTATTGCTGAGGTGGTTGTGGTGTTGTGCAGCATTGTTTCCCAGAAGTCTAACACTGGAAAATTTGTCAATTTTTTCTCCATTTAGGCATAATACTATGCAAAGGTCAGCATATAAAGTGATAACGTGGATTTGTTTTTTGAACTCCATGAAGCAGTGAAGACCTTACCAGTAAACTCTGCACAATGAAGCATACAGAAGTAACTGATGAAATTAAGTTTGAGATAGATACCTTGTTACTCCTTTTGTTACTCAGTATGAAGACAATCCTAAGCTTAAAAATGTGAGCATCAATGATGCCGAGAGGAAAAACAAGGAAGTATTGTATTTTTAGGAAATTGGTTAAGTAGACCTTTAGACAAGAGAGTGATTACCTGACCTCAGCTCTAAAGGTTCTACTGAAAATTTTAAATTTAATGTGAGGAACCAGGAAACGTGTGGAGCTGCTTTATGGAGTAGCAATATGGACAATGATATTTGAACCAGCTGGTTTTAGGTGTAGCTGGGAAATGTATTTGTTTCTCTGAGAGGCAAGCTGATGTTAAAAATACACGCTTGCCGTCTACATATTTTTGACCTATTTGCTTTTGTTTAGGGTCTCTTCCCGGATATACTGTGGCACTCTGTTTAACAATCGCAATTAAAAATAAAGCCAGTAATGATGAAATCTTCAGCATTTTAAAAGATGTGCCCAATCCAAACCAGGATGATGATGATGGTAAGATATATGCTATTAGGCTTTGGTAGGCCCTAATTTCTTTTATGTGTAGACTAATCTACCACCCTTTGGAGGTATGAGTGTGGTAGTTAACAGAACTGTACACTTTCCCTTCTAACAGTTGGTTTCAATTTATCAGTAAACAGAAATAATGCACTTTTGTTAAAGGGGTTTTTGTACTTATCTTGCATGCAGAGGCAAGCCTTTTTTCCTTAACAGAGGTAACCTGGTGCATGAGGTGTGTTGTTTTGTGATTGTTGACAGAGGTACCATGAAAGAATTTAACATTTCCTTTGCCCTCTGCAATAGAGTACTTTTCATGCTGATATCCTTACTCCTGAGATTCAGTGCTAGTGCCCTGTCTGAGAGCTTCCCTTGCCTCAGTGCTGTTCCATGATAGAGAAGATAGCCAGCATGCTGGCTGTAGTCCTCCGTAGATCACTATGGGACTCTGCTTTGCAGCCACAGACAGCATTGATTCCTAAAGCCTGTGTGCGTGTTAGGGACTGAAAAGAAGTGCGAGGCAGAGAATTAAGAAGTGATCTTTACAATGGTGACGGTTTCAGTATTTCTGTAATACTTGCAAGTGTTCTGTTATGCAAGTAGGGAGCAGTGCAACCTGTTTTTTTTGCACTGGGATCCACTGCCATGTTTTGCGACTTGCTTTAGGCACCAGCCATTACGAAGTGCTCTCCCTCCTGCCTGTCCTCAGCTGCATTTAGCTGCAGCTAGAGGAGGGGACTTGGCACTGTTCACCCCTAGTACCTATATTTGCTATGTACACTTGCTGCACCCTTCTCCCATGTCATAAATAGCCAGGCTCTGAACCCTGATCATCCTTACCTTCCCCTCTGCTCATCCACTCTCCCTTCTTTATGGTCTGCCAGGCCATGAGCTTGATGCGTAGCTCTGCAGTTTCCTTTGCTGTCTTTCTCTGCTGCTGTCCATCAGAGCTGTTACATATTGGTAGGGTGGCTGTGTGTCTGTTCTTCTGTGACCTGGAAATTTTTCTGCACATTTTCTGTGTCACAAAACGGGAGCCTGAAGATCTGTGCATTTTGGAAAGTACTAGCTCCCTGCTCAGCCTTGCAAACCCCTGTTGATGAAACTATTTTTTGTGAAATGAGTTAAAACCAGTTTAAAAATAAGTTTTATGAGTAGCTTACGTGCTCTACTTGAAGTACTTACAGTTTCAACTTTAAATAACTTGCAGATGAAGGATTTACCTTCAACCCTCTGAAAATAGAAGTCTTTGTTCAGACTCTGCTCCATCTAGCTGCAAAGTCTTTCAGCCACTCTTTCAGTGCCCTGGCAAAGTAAGTGTAATATGTGCATTATTTTGGGGCTTACAGAACTATTTAATTCTGGCAGTGAAATGCATGATGAAAGAACTGGACTGCAAACTCCAGCAACAATTCAGATGCTCCTTAATGCAGTAGGATTAGGACAGCTATGACGACACTACTTACTGAAGGAGCGGTAGTGTAAAGACTAGGGTATATATGTGAGTGCAGTTAACAGAAATTTATATATATTACAGCCATGTGATGTAAATCAAACAAATGAGATTAGTTAGGAATATTATTTCATTTTAGAATTACTCACTTGCTCATTATGGTGAGGAACAACGATTTCTCCTTACATTTGTCTGACTGGGTAGGTCCCATGACAATATCTTGTACTATGAATATGACTCTAGAACAGTTACATCTGTGTAAAAAATGAAGACAACAAACTTCAAAGACATCTGCTGTAAACTTTTTTTATCTACCAAAGCACAGTAAAATTCATTCTAAAGTAACTGAGTGCATCCTTTAAAGATAGGCTTTAACTTTTAAAGAATTTACTGCACCTTTTTTAGCAAAATGAGATAAAAATAACTGATCTCTAATCCTGTATGCTTTGTGGTTGCTCTTAAGTGGTCCTGACACAGGAAAAGTAGTCACATGCATCTTAATGAGTTACTTTTCTATCTGTCCTTAAAGATACGTAAAGCTGTTACAAAAACATGCACTTGGGAGCTTTACAGGGGCAATGTTGATAAGAATCTGTGGGTAGTAACCTACAATCAGTAGTACCAGAGGCAGGGTGATATGTATACTTAGAACCATGGTATTTTTGCTGCTTCACACCAGCAGTGGCAGCCATGAGATCAAAAATAGCCTCTTAACACTTTATAGTTACATTACAAAAAAAAACTGGGTTGCGAACGCTGTGTAGCAGTCAGCATACCTGTGCTAAAACAGAGGCTTTTAGCAGCATTTCTTCTCAAAAAGGGGCAGATTATGGATACACGTATCAATAGGAAGGTGTAAGACTCGAAAGGCAGCAAATTTTGTTCCAGCTGTGTATAGCTAAGCACATAAAGTGTGAAAGTGCCTCCTGCATTTAAGAGTATGAGAAATGTAGCCCACCTTCAGGCAGTAGGTTAGCCACTAAAATTTAAGTTGCTTTTCAGATCTGGTGTGTCTTTGTAACCTGTTTTAGCTCAGGGTAGTTATATTTTCAGGGAATGGTTGTTCCAGAAAAATTTTCTTTTGGCCAGCTTGCCCTCTGTCTGCTGGTCTCTTGACCTGATCCTAGCACCTTCACTGACTGGTTACATCTCTTAAAAGGTTTCATGAAGTCTTCAAAACGCTTGCTGAAAGTGATGAGGGGAAACTCCATGTTCTGAGGGTTGTGTATGAGGTTTGGAAGAATCATCCACAGGTAAGAGGTTGCAATGTCAAGTATCTTTGTGAGTATCAACTCACAGAGGTCATACTTAAAAAAATGTTACAGTTTGCTTTATAATCCTATAAAACTTGTCTATTGTTACCTTATTTGAAGAAAAGTTCAGATTGTATTTCCTGTTGTTCCTGGTGCCTAAAATGAAGGCTGGACGTAAAGTGTATACCATCAGCGAGGCTACTTCTTCAGCAGAGTTCTTTAAAGGAGAGCAAAGGCTGTCGTTCTGTCTCAGATTCATGCTAGGCTCTTTGCTGTACAAGCCAGAGATTATCTCATTAAAGTCGTGTTTCTGTTCAAAATTGGAAAACAGTAAGATGTGTAACTTGGAATAAGATGTAGATCTCATACCAAAAGCAGGTCACATACATAGAAGTGTCAAAACCCAGGGGGATATAGGTCTTTTGGGGGGGCTGATGTTTGTTTTCAGTTGCTAGTGAAAGCTGTATAGTTATTCCACAAAGCTCATGTTGGAGTCACTGTTGTGCGTGGGCGGAGTGAGTAGAGCTGCAGTCAGTGGCTGTTTAGAACAGATCAGTTGGGCAGTGCCTTGATCATGGTCATTCTTGAGCCACAGGAAATAACACCATAAAAGACCTATGAAAAATGCCTCAGTTGTTAAAACTGTTCAGTTTCTTCAAAACAGTTGTTTTCTCCCTCAGTTATCATTTTTTATAAATACAGACATTGGTAAGAACTCAAGCTGAGTTTGCCTGCATTATTTCATATGCTGCTTGTTGGTGTGTTTGCGTTGCACTTTATTGTGCTTAGAAGTGGGCTGTACCTCACAGCTGCCTCAGCCAGACTTTCAGAAGCAATGCCACTGAGAACAAGGGGTAATTGTTGCATCTGCTGCTGGACCAGTAAGCTGAGTACAAGAAGTCATAGGCAAGATGTCACCTCTTTTCTAATTACAGTAAAACCATCAAAAAGCAGGATTTTAAAAAATACATTAAACTTCTTACTCAAATTACTGACCTTCAAAATGTGATGATTCGTCTGACCTACTTTTTACTGCATTTAACTAGATCAGAAAAAACTACATTACTTCAGTCTAATATCCATATCCTCTTCCTCTTTCTTCCTTTGTATTGCAGCATGACCAAGCTGCAGCTTTGCATGGAGCTTTCAAACTGGGATGGAGATTTCAAACCCAGACTAAACAGTCACGTTTTACAAATAAATTAAGATCGCTTTAAAAAAATAATAAACGCAAAAGTTAGGAAGGTCTGCTGTTCACCTTGATTGTGGAACTTAAATTTTCTTCTGTTACATTTATTGTAGCTCCATCTTTTGCTTCTGGTCAAGCACTTTTCTTTTTCTGAGTCCACAGCCTGCCTGGCACACAGAAGAAATGGTGCCTGGACAGCAGGACACTTGTCCAGAATCCATTTTCATGCTGCTCACTCTACTCTCATGTCTATGGGACTGTCGTTTGATTTGGCTTAGACTATTAGCCAGTATTTGCAGGACATTAGGTGCTAATGAGTTATCTGTGCTGCAGATAGGGATTTAGCAATAGGAGTCAGTCTGTAGTTCCTTGACCTGTGAGTAAGGATGTGGTGGTGACTTCATGAAGCAAAACTCTGGAATTATATGTTTTCTCAAAACCCAGGTCAGTGTTTCTTGGAAGATCAAGCTCCATAATCAAAAATTCTTCCTGGCAGTAGAGAAAGATGAATAGAGCATAGAATGCAATTCTGGGACTTGGAAGTTGAGTGCTGAGTCTTCTGTATGATTCATTCAGTTATTTTAATTTTCCTTCCTTAAAAGGAGTTTTGTCACACTTCCTTATTTGATAATGGGTGGTTGTAAGGATATATACAGTGCAGGCTGTGGATCTTAGATACTGTGGCATTCAAACCATGAGTAACTAAGATAAGCCTTCTTTTTCTGAACAGTTTGCAACTCCTTTAGTCAATAACTGCTTTCTGCAGTTGCCTGCTAGTTGCAGCCTCCCCCAAGCAGGCGCTTTCATTGGCTTCACAGCCCTGCTTCTCTCCTGAAATTAATAGGTCCTGTAGAGAAGAGCTTGCTGTCATGTTTGAATACTGTTGCAGTTCAAGGAGAGTATGCTAACAGTAGCTGCTTCGTTATGGTGATCTGACAGATATGCTCCGGTTTGAATACTTTGATGTGAAATACTGGGACTGGTGTCTCTGAGGCCTCACTTCCAAATACAGTGCTTGTATTTTTTTGCTTTTGTATGGAAATACGTATGTTAATAAACATACATCACTTTCACAAGAAATGGTTGTTAAACAAAATTAGAATGCTTTTTATGTAATTATTATAGATCCCCTAATTTGAGCAGTTTTAGGCTAGGCAACTGAGCTTCCTAAAGCATTTGAAATTACCCAGAAACTCACTAGTGTAGAGTTGCATCAAAACATCTCTGGTTTTCTGTGAGGCTGGAATGCTTCATCCAAATTGTGTGTGCAAGCCCTGTTCTTATTTTGAGTGACTGTTTTGTCTTTCACAAAATACAGATGATTGCTGTGCTTGTGGACAAGATGATTCGGACACAAATTGTTGACTGTGCTGCAGTAGCAAACTGGATCTTCTCTTCAGAGCTTGCACATGACTTCACTAGGTAACAGAAATTTGTCTTGGTTTGTTATTTGGCTATTAATTACTATTTTAAGTGGCCTGTCTATAGTTTAATCCATTAAAACTGAGTGGTGGAAGAATAAAGTACAATTAAGCTTTTGTTCCTTCTACAAAATATGTACTGTAGCATTTTTTTCTTTGAGTCGGAGTGTTTACATGACAGTGCAAGAATGTTGCTAGCATGTCATTTTGCAAGTAGTGTCTAAGTGGAACTGCCAAAGCAGAGCAACACTGGAACAATTTCTAGACAAAGTCTGTTGCTGTGTGTCATATAGCTGCTACCTTAGTGTGGTCCTGGTCTTCGGTTGAGGTAGTTGGCTTGTACAAGCATTGATTCATTGCTTATTGAGAATGGGAGAAATATTTGGTCTGAGAAGTCAGTTTGGTGTTGGTTGTCTTGGAGCATGTGTATGACATACAGTGTCAGTTTGGAGGTTTACTGCCAAGTATAGGAAAGAAATGATGGGTAAGCTTTCCTATGTTACAGATATGCTTTCGTATATGCTAAGTGTTACTGTAGTAGATGTCTTAGATGATACTAAGATTTTTAATTCCCCCCAATGTTTGTCTGAAATAAACTGCGTTTAGTTTTCTATCTTAGAGTAGCATGTAGTGTAGTGTTTTGAGCTTTGTGTCTTTCCTAGGTTTTATATCTGGGAGATCTTACATTCCACAATTCGTAAGATGAACAAGCACGTTCTGAAGATTCACAAAGAACTGGAGGAGACTAAGGCAAGATTGGCCAGGCAGCACAAAAGAGTGAGTAATTTAAACTAATGCATACAAACCTGCTTGTTGCCAGACTGATGCAGGTACAGTTTCAGGAAGGACTGAATAAATATGTTTGTCAGGAAGCATATCTGCAGACATGTGGTCATCTTAGCACCAAAAAACATCAAAAACTGGATGTGTGTTCTCATTCCACCTTTCTAATGGCAGCTGTAACCCAAGAATACGGTAAAACGTTTGAGGAAATTCATACGTATTTGCTCTGTTCAAGGTTTGTCTTCCAATATGAGCATGTCTTCCACTTCCTTTCTAATTTGGATTCCAGTTACCTTATTAGATAACAGTAGGAACAGTTGCAGATTATTTACAGTAAGTTCTGTTAAAGAGTACTCTTGTGGCTTCCATGCAGAAGCGCACGGAAACAGCTATTTGCCATTGAAAAGTTGGCTGTTCCTGTTCTTCTGATGGATGCTGCTGGATTCTGACGCTGGTATCTGCCACTTCCTTCTTCCAGCTTATTTTTCTGAGTACCTTTGCATGATCTGCGTTCCTTTATACAACCAACAAGATGAGCAAGTAGCTGCCGTTGTGTTCTTTTGTCCCAGGTGGGACAGTAAAATGGGGTGGCATTCGGAAAAGATGGGGCCCAAGGAAGTGTGGCTGAATGCAGTACTTCATCATGGTAGAATGGCATCAGTTGGTAGTCAAATTGAGAGATACAGAGAGCAAGAGAGAATTTCCATGTTCTTGTGTAGTCTGTGAGTATGATTACCTGCACAAAACTCCATAGCTTGCTACAAAACACTGGGTGAAGTTTATGTGAGAATTTGGCACGTGGCGGAAAGCCTGCTGACGGTTTTTGAAGAAACCTGCACAAGTCGGTGATTTTTCCAGAAGTTTCTGTTGAGACACCACTAATACCTCACAGTTTGGCAGTGTTGGTGATCCCAGCCCCCTCATCTCGTTTCCTTCACTGCCAGCAACAGCCACCCTAGATGCTTGCATCCTCATTCTGCATTGATCAGCAGTTAATAAATGCCCTCGATTATTGAAGTCTTAGATGCAGCCATTGATCTTACTGTGAGGCAAAGAGCTTCTCTGGCATCTCTAAACAAATACAGCAGTGTTTTCATTTCTGTACTTGTCTCTTACTGCAGCTCTTTATTACTGAGTACTTTAAATTAACATTGTGCCAGGAAGAAACATTTGTATGCAACTGTGAGTGGTTCTGCAGGCTGTTGCTCTGCTGCATGACCATTCCTTTTAGAGGAAGTGAGCCATCAAGTTTTGATGTCCCCAGCATCAAGTGCATTGTCTTCCAATGGAATAAGTCCAAAGCTTACGTGCTTTCTCTTAGGTCTTATCAGTCCTTTAGCATTTTGAGTTCAGGAAACCTCTGTAGATGGGGGAAAAAGAAAGTTCCTATAGAGATAATAAAATTAAATTCTCACTTGCCTTGGTAAGTTGTTTTTATTTTTTATGCTGATTCAGAGCTGTAACTGTCTTCTGACTGTGGGTTTCATGTGCTGTGCAGTAGGTGAGTTAATACCGGGGCCTTTATTTGTCACAAGTTGCATGTACTCCTCTTAGAAATATTTGAAGTTTCAAGCTGCGCAGAAATAGTATTTTTGCACAGAAACTGAAGCAATATCTATATTTGAGGGTATCATAATCCATCAGATTCTGCCTTTCCTCCTATATCCCTTGTAGTCTTGCATAAGACTTTATTACCTGAGCTCCCAAGTCTGGTACTTAGGTGTATTTTGTGGTTTTGTGGTGATGTTCTTTTTTGTTTTGAGGCAATGAGAATATGGCATGTTCCTAATTAGTAGTTTGCTTTCCATGCTGGCCCTTTCTAGTCTGAGAGTATCCCTTTTGGCCACAAATATAGGGAGTTCACACTTTAACACCATAGACTGAAGGCTCTAGTCTTCCTTTTGTGCTAAACACATGGGTTCTTGCACAAAAGTACTTTATTTTCTCAAAGCCTGAGATTTCAGTACTGTTCACTGAATGAAATACCTGCCCTGCTGCAGTGGACACAATTTTAAAAACTGGGGTTTTTTTCCTTCTCCTTTTTTAAAAATTTGTTACCTGGTAATGATAAAGTCAGCAGGACTATTACCTTTTATTGTGTTTCAACTTAGTAAAAGACTAGTAAACCTTTAGGCTTGTTCTGATTTCTCTGAAAGCTCAATTATTTTTTTCCAGGGTTTCCCCCTATTGGCATTTTTCCTACCAAATTTCTTTGAACTATATTCAAAATAAAATACAACACTTAGCAGTCTACAGAGCAGCTTCAGTTGCTGCTCTTCACATGTGAAAAGTCTGCAAAGAAACTGGAACCAAAGGGCATTAACAGTACCCACAAGTAGCCAGGTTGTTAGTCTTGTGGTGTTGTCACTTACAGCGAGACAGTGATGATGATGATGACGACGACGATCGAAGCAGCGATCGGGAAGATGGACCACTAGAAGAGCAGATAGAACGCTTGCAAGAGAAAGTAGAGTCCGCTCAGAGTGAGCAAAAGAATCTCTTCCTTGTTATATTCCAGGTAACAATAGGCAAAGTCTCTTCTCACTTTCAGGTTTTAAAGTTACTGGATTTATGTGTTCAGTGTCACTTATCTTGGGCATCTTCTTGGAGTAACACTATGGGAAGGGGTTGATGGGTTTACTGTGGGTTAGGGTCAATCTAGATGGTTCCTCTGCAGACTGCTTCTGAGCAGCAGCTCTTCAGTTTCAACTGCTCAGGAACAGAAGTTCTGCTAGCATACGATTTCCTGAACAACTGGAAGGTTGTTCTGGAAGGTAACTGAATTTTATTTGCTTACTAAATTCAATGTTTGCCAAGCAAAATAACTATTCTCACATGCCTGTTCAAAGCTTCTGTCCCTCAGATCCTCTTACCTGAGGTTAGAAACCGCTTTCATTTGGTGAGACTGAATA
The DNA here is from genome assembly GCA_013398155.1 of Pedionomus torquatus. Lineage (NCBI taxonomy): Eukaryota > Metazoa > Chordata > Aves > Charadriiformes > Pedionomidae > Pedionomus > Pedionomus torquatus. Next base: position 3,909 of record VZRU01021456.1, on the reverse strand, counting down.
AGTATTCAGTGACTAGTTATTCATCATACTGAAAAAGTGGTTTTTTTTTCCTTTTCTGCAGCGTTTCATCATGTTGTTAACTGAGCACTTAGTGCGCTGTGAAACTGGTGGGATTGATGTATTTACTCCTTGGTACAAGAGCTGTATAGAGAGGCTGCAGCAGATCTTCCTGCAGGTAAGTTTCACGTGTGGGTTTGGAAGGCTGTGGGCATGGATGTGCAGGATAGAGGAGCTTTGTGGCTGGAGAGCTGAGCACTCCGTGGGAGAAGCAGTAGGTGGCAGTAGCCTGTCTTCTCCAAAGGCTCTTGTGGGGCTCAGTTAGGACTGACTCTGGCCACATGTCTGCCACAGGCTGGTGGCATGGCGGGCCCTTGATTGACTCCCACGCCTTGAGCACACTGCAAAGTTACCGAGATGCAAGTATGAATTTTGCTGAGCATCTCTTAACTGTGTGTTTATAGTAAGGGCAAAGTTGTGAGTTAACAAGAATACTAGAATAGATGCCTTCTAAATAAGGTGATTTGAATATTGCAGAATTCCCTTTAATGAGATGCATAAATATCTATTCATAATAATTTTTGAATTCTTGGCTCTGTATTAAATCAGCTAACAAGCACAGATGGCTGGATTAAAGTGATTGTAATAGAAAATTACACCTGTATGAGCAGAAGATACAGGATGGGTGCTGCAGTTCTCCCCTGAGCCAAACCCTTCTCTGGTAAAGACATGGCTTCAGGGGAAAGCAAATACTATGATTCTCCTAAGATAACTCTGCAGTTGCATGCATCCTGCACACAGTTCAGGGTCCAGGAGCAAAGAGCTACAGGGAGCAGAGTGCCTCTCAGGAGAGGATTTCAGCATGTGCTTTCTTCTTGCCAGTCAGTAGCAACCAAGTGCTGTGCTTTCCTTGTGTTGTGGAAATGAGGTGCGCTTAACAATTTTGATGAAAACCTTTGACCTGTGATTCTTAGGTGTCCTGACTTCTCTGCCTGGTCTTATATAAGGATAAATGAAAACAGTAAAATTTTGTGTTTTGTTTTTTATCTGCCAGCATCACCAAATAATCCAGCAGTACATGGTGACCCTGGAGAACCTGCTGTTTACTGCTGAACTGGACCACCACATACTGGCTGTGTTTCAGCAGTTCTGTGCTCTGCAGGCCTGAGGATTCTTCAGGGGCAGACTCTTGTCTGCAGGACTCTCGTGAATTTACATTTTTCTTTTTTAATAGGAAAACGTGATATGGGGATGCAAGAAACTTTTTGACTAGAACTGGCTTTCATGTGCTCATATATAAAACAATACAGTACTCTAACCAACAGCAAACTGTGTAAGAATCATAAGCCTTACAAGATACAACTGATAGGGGATAGACATAAAGTGAAGTATGAATTCGTATCGTTGTCTTTGAATTTGATTTTAATTTTGACTTTATAATAGTATTTTTGTTTCTCCCACATTGTTTATATAAAAATAAAAATCAGGCAAAAAAGCCAAACAACCAACCCCAAACAATAGACTTTTACCTCTGCCTGGCCCTTAAATCCAAGGAATTGCAGAAAAGAGAAACAGTTCATAGTGTTTTGTGAGTATGAAAGGGAATGCACCTTCTCAGTGAGCAGTGTGGTGAGCTCTCTAGTACGGCACAGGAAAAGTGTCTTACCTTTGGGCATGTGGAACACTTGAGTTAAGCTGTTAGTGTGGAGCATATTGATTTGTTTATTACCAAGCCAGCTAGATTTTCACAGTTTGAAAGAATATGGTTGTAATACAGTTGAAATATGTTTTTTAAATGTATTGTCTAGTGTCTTATTGCAGTAGCTATAAACAATCGGTAGAGGAACTTTCTGGACAACTTCTGAAAAAGGCAATCCTTTTTGGGGTATGGTGGAAGGATCCTGAACCACTCCTGGCAGCACTCGTCACTGGGGAACAGAGACAGTATGCAAGAGCTGGTGGAACAAGATTTTTGACTTCCATACTGCGAGTCCTGCCTGGGTGTTGGGAACTCCAGTCCTGGGTGCCAGGGGAGAGGGAAGGGCAGTCTTCAGCTTGTTTCTTTATTTCAGCCTGTAACTAGTCAGACTGCCAGACTTGTGCTGTGCCGAGCCTGCAGGCCTGCCGCGCTGCCAGAAATCTTTCTGGCGACAATGGATGAACCGAGTGCCCTCACCTCCTTTGGCTTAGTAACAACTGCTTTCCCTGGGC
>VZRU01021448.1:0-28150 GCA_013398155.1 Pedionomus torquatus | reverse complement strand
ATACAGCGCTGGCTGAAGTTTGCTGAGTAGCCCATGCAGAGGGACGGGGTCACTGAGTGGCACCGAAATTCCTCGAGGAGGATTTTTTGGCCTGAAACTTGGCTAATGTACTGGTAGCAGTAAGGAGGTGAAGTTGCATAACCAGGTATAGCAAGCGTGTGTTGCATCTCCAGCACTATCTTCTGGTTTTAGTTGATGATGATAAGTTTGAGGAAACTTCAGTGTATTTAACTATTAGAACAGAATTTATTTTTCCCCCCTTTAAGCTAACATTCTTATTAAAAATAATAATAATTTTAAAAAATTATACATACTACAGCTGTATTCCTGAGCACAAGCACACTACCTTTTAATGCCTTGGTGACAACTGAAGTTGTTACTGACCTCCAGTGAGGTGTCTCCATGTCAGATATGTTAATAACATTAGGTGTAGGCTTACCACAGAAGCTCCAGTCTGGATTTGATGCAGAGCTTTTCTTTCCTATAATTAATCCCTCTAGGGAAGCAATAGTGTAGGATAGTTGCTCTCTAACTTGATAAAAATGAGCTTTTGGTAACCTAATGTAGTTCTTCGGCTGTCTGGAATTTCTCTTTTAACCAACTAATTGTTTTGTGAAAGAAAGTTTGACGTTCAGCTGAAGTCTCTTGATGATAAGTATTAGCTGCCAGCTTCTGTTGTGTAGTTAGGTTTGTTTTTTTTGGTTTTTTTTTTTTGTCTTGTGAGGTCTTAAGACCTTCTCTAGCTTCTCTAGCTTGGATATTTAAGTGGACTTTTAGATTTGGGGGTTAACTCCTGTTTACCTGTCTGCTCACCCTTTTCTGAAAGCTTTATGCGTAATGACAAAAAATGGGGTGCTTTTCCCTGTTGCCCCTGTTACTGCTATTGATTCAACTGCACACACTCAAGAACTGCAACCATTTGCACATAACGTACAACTCTTTTGTGGGGGCTTTGTGTTTCAAGTAAGATTAGTTCCTTTAGTATCACTTTACATGTATTAAAAAAGAATTGAAACCATATTAAAAGTGATTGTGAGTGTGCATACTTAAGTGTGTGGTGAGTACTCAAGAAGAGTCTTGAACTTCTCGAAAGTCCTATCTTGAGTAATTGACCTGAAAAGGAAAATAGTTTCTTCCATGTGTGAAAACCTAAGCAACATCAGAAACTAGACTCTGAGACTGCTTTTTCTGATGGCGGGCTACCTGAAGTCCCAGTGCAGACTGACCTTTCTGATGTCTGATCTTTCTTCCCTACTGTGTCTTCCCTGTTGTCTTCCAAGTCTCAGCTGCTCCAATGTGTCCTTTTGTTTGCACCCACACTATTTGTTCTACCTCAACCCAAAAGTCAGCGTTGTGGTGTTCTTTCCCCTGGTAGGGCTGATAATTCGGTCCTTCTGCCACATGCAGCTCTTGTGTTAAATCACACATGGTGAGTCATTGGGTTGTACCTAGTGGTTGGGTTTTGGATGACAGGGAACAGCAGTGGATATGAGTTATGTCATCTAGACTAGTTTAAATTGCTCTAGATCACTTGTTTGTCAAACTGGCATTATTCAAGCACAAGAGATCTGAATTTGGAACTGTGGGACTTGAAACAAGACATCCAGAAGTGGAGGGAGGTTGAAGGGGGGAGTTCAAAACCCACATAATGGTGAGGGACTTGAGGAATATAAAAATTCTTTAGTGGGTGAGACCTGGGATGGCTCTTCTCAATGCCAAGAGCAGAAAAAAAACCCCAACAACCAATGACAGTAGAGGTAAGCAGTGTAAAATGGTAGTTCTCAAGATTGGTTGCTTCTTTTTGTCTCCCATGTGCTTTGGTTTTTAATAAAGTCATTGTGGGGAAAATAAATATTTATGGCATATAGCACTTAATGAATTGGTTTGATTTCTGGGGATTTTGTTGAAGTGAAGGTCAACTGGTAAGTCATCAATTACATTTAGCAATGTAATTCCAGATTGCTGCAGTAAGTGTATCAAGACAGGATTCTTTTTTTTTTTTTTCCTTTTTTTTTTTTTTCCTGGAGCAAGCTGGCTTGTATTGTTACTTGGGCAAGGTAACTAGTCTCACAGCACCATATATACAGCATGCTTGTCAACTTAAGTGGCATGTTCTGGATGCTGGTAGTGCCCTAGGAGAAGGGGTATTCAATGGTAGTCATGAAATACAACTTCAAGATAAATGTCAGTTGCTTTGTTACCCCTCTCCACACACCCTAAGAAAAAATAACACTCCTAAATAAAATTACTAAGTAGCTTCACAATGCATTTGCTAATGAAATCGTGAGCTATATCATGGGTGAATTGGTACAGTAGCTGTTTTATATTGATGTGTGCTTGCCCCCATTTAGCGACAAGAACAGTTCAAAATAGTCAGAACTTTGGGTCGGTCTTACTTGTTTTCTTTTTTGGAGTGTTTAAAGGAACTGCTGAGTGAGGATGTCTGACTACCAAAGCCAATTAGAGTGCTAGGCTAACTAGAGCTGAAGGGAGGTTCTTCTCTATGGGTATCTGTGAAGGTAAATGGTAGCTTCTTCGCAAGTGAACTTAATTATAAGCTCTAGCAACTTCTGGAAGTCTCTTAAAATTTGATAAATACATTTGCTCTTAGAGGTTTGTTTGGTTGTTTTTTTTCCCTTGAAGGAGAAAGGTGTTTTGTTGTGAGTTGGTAATAATATGAAATGGAAACAGGCAGGCCATAGCTGCTTCTTACAGGTAAGGTGCAGGAAAAATTAAGAGAATGAAGTGCTTCTGAATTTCCACCTGCAAAAATAGTCAACAGCAAGTATGTTGACTGGTGTAGCACCAGATTAGCAGAGTTCAACCCCCCAAAGTATATGGGGGAGGATAAACTGTGTTCTCTGTACAGCCCTGAAACTTTAGGCTCTTTAAAGGGAGGCAGGAGGTGATGAAGGATATAAAGCTCTTCTTCCAGTCTCCAGAGCTGTCAAGCCCAAGGGTTTTGCCAACTGAGGCATTTCTCTGAATGCTTTTATTTCATCTTTCTGCCAAATCCTTGCTGACAGAGACTTGTTAGCGTAGGCAGACTTGTCTGGTTCACCCAGCAAAATCATGTAGGGAGGATGCAGTTAAATCAGCGCACAGTGGAACCAGAAGTGCGAGTCCTCTGTAACACAAACATGGATCACTGAAAATGGGAATAACCCTGCCCTTGTTGGCTGAAGTTGTGTTGTGTTGTAAATACACTCCAACTTGGGACTCAAAAAAACCCACACTAACAGTGCTCTCAAACATGAGAAACATGGCATTACTTCAAATTAAAGCGTTTATGGCTCCTACTTCAAAGTAAAAATGTGTAATTAAAAATTAACAAGTTGGGAAACTGTATTAAATACTTAATGTGACAGTTCAACGATTTAAACTTCCTTGTGTGGAAAAATCTTAGTGTTGAGCTAGTTGAATTTCTGGCAACTCTATAGGATTTACTTTTAAAATAGTTGAGTGAATTCTGATGGAATTAAGGAATTAAGCTCACTTGATAGGTAGAAGCTGAGATGTCTCTTGGGTGGCTGGTGGTATAAGAAGCCTCTGTTTACGGTTTAGTACTGGCTATTTACTGGTTTACAGGAGGCTTGTCTGCAAGATAATATTTCAGCAACACTCAAATGATTAAATTGATGCTGGTCTGGTTGTTAGCATCCATGGAGAGGTTTGTTTGTATGACCAGTAATTACAGAATACTGTATTATCCTGAATAGTTAAGGCTCCAAGATGCTGCAGGTGTCGAACTTAACTTCAGGATCACTTAAAATGCTATAACTACCTCCACATGTATATGTGTGTGTATATATATTTTTATTTTTTTTAAATGACTCTTTCATATTTTTAGATAACTGTCAGTCTTTGTTGCTGTGATGCTTTTTGGGATGCTTAGGTACAGCATGTGTGTACCACTCAACACGCTTGCAATGTAGCGCCCCATTATAGCAGATAAGATAATTCTGTTTCTTGTGAGGATGTGTTGACAGAAGCATCAAAGCTACCTTGCTCATGCTGACTTTATAGATAATATCACTGCTAAAACACATGTCTTGTCGCAGTGACTAGAGTCTGAGCAGTGCAAGCAGCCTGGATTTCTCTTGCACTGCAAATAACATAATGGATGGGACTTGTGGCAAACTTTACTAGCTGCACATGTTTTTCAAATATTCCTCTTGCAGAAAGAAGCTGAACTCTGCCTCTTCAAAGAAAAGAGTATTTATGAAAGCAGTCACAAGAGAAAAAATTCGGGGATGCTGACAGCTCTGGAAAGTGAGGTTTAACTAAACCTCAGAAAGCAGGGGCTTGATGACTCAACCACTTGCTTGAACAGGATGAAGCAATAACAACCTGCTTCATAAGCCTTACTCCTTCATGGGGCAGTTGTAGTCACAGCCAGTTGGCTCTGGCTAAGTCAGCTTACTAATCCTTCAGGGAAAGAACCAAGTTTACCATAAATGATTACTCCAAAACAAGGAGTTGTAAGTTACACCAAATCATGGATGTATCTGGATCTGGAAGTGAAGTGATTCTGTTCCATTCTGTTAGAGAACGGTGGAATGAGAGAATGCTGCTGGATACCCTGTGAAATAAGGAGCAAGTTAATGCCTATTGGGAAAATAACTACAAATATTCCTGCTTTATTGTCAAGGTCTTTATTTGGAGGTGTTAAATCACACAAACCCCATTGAAATACTTTGTGTGTGTTTGATCGTGATTCCAGCTTTAATACTAAAGAGCTGTCTGCTGCACAAATGTAAACTATAAAAATTTGTTGTTTTGCTATAAATATCTGTTTGGGTGTTTGTGTGTGGTTGTTTTTTTTTTTTTTGGTTTAAGAGAAACTGACCTGAGATAAATCAAGTAGAGGGAATAATCCTCAAATGAAGCCACATGTTGTAATTATAACTGAAGCTACCTTGACTCTTCTGTATGTGCAACTTACTTTNAAGAGAAACTGACCTGAGATAATCAAGTAGAGGGAATAATCCTCAAATGAAGCCACATGTTGTAATTATAACTGAAGCTACCTTGACTCTTCTGTATGTGCAACTTACTTTTTTTTTTTTTGTTAATGCAGAGGAGGACATGGAACAGTACATGCATATTCAACTAAGATAGCATTACTTGATCCCCTTTGTGGTTGGTATTGGTGTAAGTTGGTGTGTTTTTTTTTCTCTTCCCCCAAAGCCTTATTCTAAACAGTTTGAAAGTAAGGTAAAACTTGTTTGCCTCAAATTGGCATTCTGCTATTTTTTTTTCTAATGTGTTTAATTCAGCTTCTGTTTTGATCTAGATGTTCTTTCTTTGCCACCTCTAAGGCTGGGTTTTTTCAAGTCCTTAAGCGTGTGGGGTATTCTGCAGAAGCAAGCTTCAAGTTTTTGTGTAGAATAGAGTGGCAGAAGTAAATAAAACAAAATACACCACTTTGTTTCCAGCATAAAGATTGGGCTCTAACAAAAGTGGATCTGAACTGCGAGGTGGCTGCTGTTCTGAAAGTATAAGCTAAACAAATACTAAAATGAGTGTGTATTTAGATGTCTGGAGACAGAAGGGCAGGTGGATTGAGTGAAGAAGGGGGCATGTGACTCTTGACACTCACACAGTCTGTTGCTTGTCCCAACATATGGGAACAGAATCTGGGTGACGCTTCACATGCAGGCCTGTGCTATCACCGTGCTGCACCTGCTTGAGTTTTCAGTGGTGTGTGGGTATCTGTCAGTAGACTGGTCTTGGCAAGATCTTTCACTTAGAGAATCTAGTAGGTCTGAGTTTTAGGCCACTCTGCAAATGTAAATGCTCATATTTAATTCTCCTTCCTAATCTCAGGTCCAAGGCATATCAGCTGGAACAGAAATCAGATACCCAGACCATGTAAGAATACTAATGAATCTAAATGAAGTAGGATTCCACAGAAGTAATTGCTGTCCTGGGCATGAATGTTAGCACGTTTGGAATCATAGTAAAGACTTTTTGATAGCAATCTTTTGTAAAAAATTTTGCATACAGTCATTCTGTATGTTACTTATTAAGGGAAACCTCCTTCCTTGCAGTGATCACATTACTTAGTGTGTAAACTGGCTGGGTGTTTCCAGTTGGCTTGCACTCAGTGCTGATATATAAGGTGATGCTGTCAGGAGTCACTTAGAAAAATGTCTTAAAAAAATTCTGAATAACGATGTAGTTCCAATTAGGTTATGTAGACCTGGTACTCATATCATAAGCAAGAGACAAAACAAGCTAGAAAACTGTCCTTGACTTGCACAACAACTTATGCATATGATGAAGAAAGCTCCTGATGAGCTCTTCAGATGTTGACATCTCCCTATGCCATAGTCTTGTGATACAGACTTTCTAGTGGGTTTCCTAGAAGTGTGTTCTAGCCTTATGTGTAAACCACGCACATCCTAGAGCTCTTAGCTCTGGTCAGCAGCGTATGTGACTGCTCAGAAGATAACTTGGATGGAATTTTTTTGTAGCTTTTGTCTGGTAGCTTGCAAACAGCTGTTAAGTCAATTAACTTCCTGCTGCCCAAGTTAAACTCAACTACAGTAACACGACTGGCACCTGGGATGACACTTGTCAAATTCTAGCAGTTACATGTATAGACCTCTGAAGCTCTGTAGGATCCTTGTAAATGAGAGAAATAACTACTTGTAGAGTGTAATTCATCTGACCTGTTTTTGACACCTGCTTTGGAATGAGATAATCACAGAGTCTCGGGAACTACTTATCAGGATAAGATCTCTATTGAACACTGCTGAGGGTGACAGTCTCAAATACAGGCAGATGTGTGTACCTGCCTCATGCTTGTCTGACTCTCAAGAATGCAAGCATCATCGGACACTGAGGGGGGAGAAGAAGAAGGTGGTTTTTCTGTTGCACTGATAGATGAGCATGGCCCTGAGCTGCAGTTGACACTATGGGTGAACCACTGAATGTTTCCCAGTGAGATACTTGATTCATTTCAGGTATGGACTCAAGATTTGGGTATTCTTCAGTTCTTTTATCATTGTTCTTCCCTACCTCACACCACTTCCCCCAAAATTCAGACCTTACTAGAAACCAATTTTTTTAACAGACCTGTTCAACCTCTGTTTTAACCTGGGTGATGTAACTGTTAGATTATGCTGTGTAACGCATCGCATCAGGCTTCAAGGAGCGTAGCCAAAGAGGGCTCTTCAGGAAACAGTTTATCTCCATTTCTTCTGGGAATACATAATTGATATTAATTTACATGTTATAAACTTACTGCTGTGTAACTCAGTTCTGGAAGCATAACTACTTCAAAACTTGAAACAATACTATGGAATTCAAAGGTTTTCATCAGTTTGTTTTGTATTGCCAGTGTCCTGTAGAAACTGAATTGGACAGGAAAATGACTGGAACAGCACCTTCACCTTGACCAAAAGGCTTGTGGGCTTAGGCAGGCTGTGCTCCACAGTTGCTTAAGTTACCAAGTTGCAGACATTTTCTTAATGGAAAATATCAGTGGGAGGGGGGAAAGAGATTCCTTGTGCATGGTATGTGTAGGATATTGGAAAAGAACTGGTTTGATTGTGTGTACACGGAAGGCTTTTGTGTATGAAGAGTGAGTGCTTCAGAAAGAGATGACCTATTTTGAAGCATTTTCTGTTCTTGCCTGTCATCATAGCTCTTGGGTAAAATGGTGCACAGGAACAGATCATGGACTGAGTAAACTGGTATGCCAGGTCACATCAGTAGCTGAAGGCTGTGTGAGAGAGTTGGCTTTATGACCTACAAGTTGAGATATTGTCAGTGTGCATTTAGACATCAATCAGGGGCCATCTCCATGGACTTAAGGGGCTACGGGGAACTCGTTAAGAACCAAGACAGTACCAAGGACCTCCAAGCTTTTGGTTAGTGTGCTAAGAGTCACTTTTCAACTAAATAGCTAACCCAAACTTTCAGTTGTCTGTCTTCTGGTTCACAACTCCTGTGAACATGGAGCTACAGAACATACACAAGAAACTTCATTCTTGGTTTATGTCTAGAATAACGTGGCTCCTTACTAGTATAGTAATTCTAGTTTCTACATAGTCAAGTTTCTTTGGTACTATAATCTCAATGCACGAATCTATAGTGGCAGTTACAGGAGCTTCTGTCTCTTCACTTTGGGCTACTGCTGCTGTCTTCTTGTTAGCAAAACTGAGCCGTGGCCCTGGCTAGGAAGCTGGAGTAAAACCAAAAATCAAACAAGAAACCCCTAGCCTTATCTTCCGTCCTTCCAAAACCTGCTTTACTGTAAAAATCCTTGGAAGGCTCTACATAGAGAGGTGAGGAGATGGCCAAGCGAGGTATGTTGGTGCAGTTGGGCATAAAGCTGTGTAGCACTACACTGAGATGATTCCTGTTCGCAGCTTAGCTGTTAACGCCAACTATACAACTCTCCCTATAAATTATATTTGTAGAAGTCTGTGGTGCTGCCCTTATTAACAGGGGATGATGCAGGGAGCACTGGAAATTAGTTGCCAGGCTCTCCTGAAGACAGGTTTGTCTTTACTGCTTCAGTCTCACTTAAAAATAACTACAGTGTCCTTCTGAGGCTAAAACTGTTCTAATTGTTATCTTATTTGTCACTGCCAAAGTGGCTACTGCAAGTGTGTGCCTATATCATGCTGTGTTTTATCTGAACTACTTGGATGAGCTTGTGGAGCAAGACAGAACATGATGAAAGTAGACATACAGAGAGCTTGGGGAATACATCTGTGCAAGGAGATCAAGTTACTTTATCATTATCTCAGCCCTAATCTAGAATCAGAGACTTGCAGCTGAAAGGAAAGTATTGGAAATCATAGCTGACCTCAGTTAACTAATGTAACTACATGGAAGTTACAGCTTTGGATATGGAAGAGAAGTCTAGAACAAGGATTTTCAGTCTCTACAATTGCTGGAAGCTCCTGGAGTTGTGCTGAGAAACACACACAAAAAAAAATGGCCAAGAAGAAACAAGCCTAATGTATAGGAAATGTAAAGCTCTGCTTGCTCAACCTCAGCTAGGACTTGGGCTGTCCACTCTCTGGTTTTGTGCTGGACTCAATGCCCTTACTGCATAAAACTCAACCATGTTGTAACTTAATAAAGAGGTTGCTTTAAAAAATAATGTGGAAGCTTGTATTTTTGAAAGCTTGTGCTGTAATGTGGCTTAAAATACTCAGAAGCGTTTGTGTGCAGGGGCTGGCTGGGTGAAACATCAAGCTGAAAAGTTGGGATGCCGTACATAGCTGCTGCATGTAGCCATGGGGCTCTTTCTGCTTAGTCATTTTTGTTGATGCCGTTTTGCTTTTGGATTGGTGAAAGTCTCTTGGCTTACATAAAGGCATTTTTACTGAGTGTGGGAACATCAGTAGCTCGGTGTCAACTAAACACTGAAACTGGAAGCAGAACTTCTGGTACTGTGTTGGCTCAAGCTTAAGGCAAGGCTAGCTTAGTTCTGCTCTAGGAAGAGCTAAAGGAGCAGTAAGTTGTGGTGGTAGATCGTATGGGAGATGAGGACTGGACGTTTAAGTCAGTTGTGGACTTAAACAATTCTGTTGGATTATGGGCTTGTAGACTTCCTCACCTTCCAAATCAGGTATGGGTTCAGTACTGGGATTAAAGGGATTGAATGCCTAATTTGTAGGCAGCAAAGGGACTCTTTCCCCAGCGTGTTGCTGCTTGGCGTCTCTCCAGGCCTATGCTGCTTTGGCTGTCATCTGCTGCTTCAGATGGGAAGGGCTCTACCTGAAACTGCCTCTAGACTTTTTTTTTTTTTTTCCTGGGGTAAAAAATTCACATTAAACTGAGAAATACAGAAAATACTGGCAGAAATACTAAGCTATAGCGTGTAATATATAGTAGCAAGTAAATTCCGCTTATTCAGGCACGAACATGACAAAAATGTGAACTCATTTACATTTTAAAAGTACAAAATATCTTCAGCTAAACAAGAAATCTCCAAGGAAAACTAAGTGTTGAAAAAATAACATGGAGAGATTCGGTTCTTCAAAGGTGTCTGACTTCTCCGCTTTTCCAGGACTTGTTGGCCAGCTCTTCAGCAGGGCTTTGTGGAGGACCTGCACCAAGGGCCTGTTCTCCCTCTCCCCAGCTGGGAGAAGAAATGGAATCCTTTGCTTTATGAGGCATTTTCACTTTCTGCATGTTTGTGTTGGAAAACTCTGGTTCAGGCTACAAGCAGTTAACTGCTGGGGTTGGTAGGGAATGACAGACGCAAGGAACAGGTGTCTGTCATTTTCTTGAGTGCAGTGTCAGTGTCACCAGAGGCTCTGGCTGGTGGGCAGAGGTTCCTCTGCCAGGCAGCTGACTCCTCTGACTGTGAGCCTGGGGTGCGTGTGTCTGTGTGCTCCCCTTTCTTGCCAGGGCGGCATCGCTATTCCCTTGGGATTTTGGTGCATGGATTTCACAAGTGTGTGAGTCTTAACTCGTGGAGAGATCGGTGGGATTACTAGTGAACCCCTCCAATACAGTATTGGCTGCATATCCAGAGAGGAAAAAACAAACCCTAGGCTTCAGCGTTGCAAGTTTTAATGAGTAGCAGTTCTCAGCTGTCCATGGTAAAGCAGCCAAGGAGGATGTTTTTCATGTCGCAGTACAAAACTTTCCTGACATTTCCTTTTTTGTCTGCCAACAAGCCATTAGTTGGTGTGCAGTTTAGCATAAATAACCTGGATGGAAAAGCTCATTTTAACTTGCCTATGGTAATTCTACATACCTCTAGCAGAGAAGGGGCCTGAGTTAGTTTCTGTTGTTTTTCCTCAAAGTATTTGTGCAAATTTGAACTGTGTTGCAGTATTGCTGCCATGGAAGGAAAGGGAGAACCTTAAACAAGCAGAGACTGATGCCACCTCCTGTAAAAGAAATAACATCGTCATAATTAGCTTTATAGACAGCATCCCCTAAGCAGATTTTTGTGACCGAATATTTTTGTTGATGGTTGTCCCCTTCATACAGTTCACAGATTTTCTGCATTACAAGAGTTGGCATCCAGCAGCTTTACTGCTCTTCACAAGATCTGTTGCAATATAGTGCTGCAAGGTCTTAGGTAGGAGTCAGAGTGTAAAAACTGGCTTTCATTGGAAAAAAAATAGAGGAAAACATGTTTCAAAGGCCTTGAGGATAAAATTTTTCTGGAGGCTGAGGCAGATGTAAAAAGAAATGGAAAAAGCACAAATCAAGAAATGGAGAAGAAAAAGTGTATGTTGGACTCAAAATGTAACATGCCATGTTTAGATAGAGAAACATGCTGAATTTTTTGGAGTCTTAGCTTCTAGCAGGCTTATTCAGTCTTACCAGTGAGAAGTGGTTACTAGTGAACAATAAGGAAGTTCCTGNCAAGGCCAGGCTGGATGGGGCTTGGAGCAACCTGGTGTGGTGGGAGGTGTCCCTGCCCAGGGTAGGGGGGTTTGAACTCCATGGCTCTTTAAGGTCTCTTCCAGCTCTAACCATTCTATGATTCTAAATGTGAGCAGCTTGACTTCCAGCAGTTTGCACAGAACTTGACATACTAATACAATATCTGAAAGGATGACTTCAGTGTCCTGAGCGGAGATGGCTTTTTTTTTCTATATAAGCAATTGGCTTTTTTTTTTTCACACAGGATTTTATAACAGAACAGGTTATGTTACACCAAATTAGTAGTTGAATTTCTAATATCTGATGCTGGAAAAATGCCTGTAGTAAGGAGGTAGTAAGGGACTGGTGAATCCTCGTTTTGTGAGACACTTGCCAAGTATCTCTGGGCCTCTCATGAACTGTTACTCAAGCTCATGCAGCTGTTTCCACAGTCTTCTGGAGGCCAGAGGGTGGAAAGTGGTCTGCTCAGTGGAGATGTGGCCATGGCATGGTTTCTTGGGTTTTGAAGTATCTGGGTTAAATAGCCTGTGATATTACCTTTGGTTCTGGGCATTGTCTTGAAAAGATGATTTGGTTCAATACCTAAGTCTGTCCTTCATCTTGGAGAGTGAGCAGTTGACCTCATCTGTTGACTAAACCCCTGCTGAGTAGCTTCTAAGAAAAGTCCTTCCAATACATTTCCTGGTATTTTAATGTTGATAAATTTGACTTTGAATTACCAATGGCCAAAGCTGGTATTCCTGCTATCTACCTGTTTGGGACCTTGATCCTTCATGTGATCTGAATGCTTCCTTTTTCCCCATGTGGACTTGAGCTGTCCTGTGTAGAGCTTGAATTGATTCTTCTTCCATTTTTTAACTGTGCTTTAAATAATTAAGAACAAACTGACAAACAGTGACTGCAAGTTTATGGGCAAATTGGTTTGGACTTAATGGTAGCTTTGTCTCCATAAAGGAATGAGGTTCTCACTTGGAAGTTGTACCTGAGGGCATTATAAGGACCTCCGAATTTAAGTCTGTAATGCCTAGAAATAAAGAGAAATCACAGCTATTGGGTTTACAAAGAAGGAACATGTAGACTGACTGTACTGTGGGATGTAATAATGAGGGCTGTGTAATGGCTAATGAGATTTTTAATAGGTGCGGTAGTAACTGTAAAACAAAAATCCTAGCTTGATCTGGAAGTCACTGACCAGCTGAAAGAAAATTCTTTTTTGTCTTCTTCACCTATCTTAAGTACCCAAAATGCATCAGGACTTTGCTTGTACTGTTGGAATTACTTTATCAAGAATTTCAATTTGGCATCAATATGGCATTTAAATTAGTTGTTGAGCCTTGTTGTACCCCTCATGTCTAGGTCTGGCTCTGCACAGCTATTTCTAGATAAACTTTCTATCTGGTGGTAACTAGATAAGCTTTCTATCTGGTGGTGAAGTAGCTTATAAACTTAGAATGCTGTACTGTTTATCAACTAGCAGATAAAACTGAAACAAAAGAGAAAGTTAAAAAAAACTCCCAAACCTAAACAGCCTGACAGCTTATCTTCTATGTTCTCTTCTAGCAGTTTAGAATGTAGTAAATCATCATCTCCAGAATGCACTTGGCACAGGTCTCAAATGTTTTCTGATTCTGAAAAAAAAAAATTTATGGGAAGTAGGATGTTAGTTTCAAGTAAAAAATAATGTAACTTTGTTCTTCTGTTAACAATTTCTAGAATTAAAGATAAGACTTCAGTCTGGCTTCTCTGGGTTCTTATAAAGCAGTATGGCTTTTTTATTAGTAGAAAGTCTGTCTTCTGACTTGCACCCACACCTATTGATACCTAATTTAGAAGACTATGTTTCACAATTCTGAGTTATTTTGGCTGCTCTTCTCACCATGTGCTTTAGATAGTTTTAGAGTCAGACTGTGGATCTTGTGCTGTTGTGTGTGGCAGGGAGCTGAGGGTACTCGCCCAGGCTGTACGTCCATCAGTAGGTGCCAAAGCACTGAAAGTTATGGGGTTTTTTGGTCATGTATAGAGGCATGAGCAAAACTAGCGAATGCGTATCAGACACCTAAAGTCACTCTTAAATTCTTTTTCCTACACAGAGCTCAACAAAAATCCAGTGGAAGGCTTTTCAGCGGGCTTAATAGATGACAATGATCTTTATCGATGGGAAGTCCTTATTATTGGTCCTCCAGATACACTATAGTAAGTACTGATACTTATACAGAAACTTAAGTGAACTTGGATTTACTAGTTCTAGTTTGGTGTGAGTAGAAGTTAACCTAAATCTTCGTACTAAGTTAGGTAGAGCTGTTCTGTTACTAGTGAAACACCTGTAAATAGCTGCATTTCCTATATAAAATTTCTAAACTGCTTTCCTCCCCTGGGGAAATGCAACACTGATCCCTTTGTACTTGCGTAGAAATGAGAAAGGATAGGCTGTACTTAGAGACAGCTTCTGTTTTCTTACATATTTAAGGCAGTTATAATCCACTACTTGCTGTTATTGCAGCGAGGTTCTAGTTGAGCTGATCGTGCAGTTTTAAACCATTACAACTTCGTGCTGGTGACTGTAGGAGAATATTCAAGAGGGGTGTAGTTGGGGAAACTGCGACAGATCACAGAATTAGCCTCAAGTCTTGTCAGTTTGAGGGGAAGAACTTCCTAGCCTAACCTAAAGTAACGCAGCGTTGATCAAACTGGAATTGTTGACAAACTTTACATGGTGGGCTTCAAGAAGCTTGTATCTTGTATCTTCATCCTGAGGACCAGGTTCTTAAATTAACATTTGAAGCCAAAACTATGTGGCTGATATAGTAACTTCTTTCCTTGGACTTTAGGTTCACTGTGTTTTTCACTGCTATATTGCTATATACCTGAAGCACTCTGGCACATGCAGTGTGGTTTAGGTTTGTTTTGACTTTTTTTGGTCTTTTTTTTTAAAAAAAAAATAAGAAAGCTCTGGCTAATTGAAAGAACAAATTCCCTTTCTCATAGGGGTTATATATGATCATCTATTCTAGTTCCTGGGAAAAGGTTCTATGCCCAGAAGAGGTTGATTTAAAGTGTAGCTCTTGAAGATGAACTCTGTTCTCCTTCATTAAGCTGTTCTGGGGTAAATTACTGATACAGAAAGCTTAGTGACATTTACTTGAGGTCAATTCTAGTTCCATCTTGAAGCTGTTACATATCTCTGTCTGCAGACTTCTGAATAAGTACTTCAGGACAGTAATTGAATTGCTTTGCTTTTCGTCAAGCTCTCTACCTTGTGATTCTCAAGTCTTGCATGAGATGAATTCTCCAGCTTTTGTTGACCTCTTCTGAACAGTTTTGTAGTGGCTGCATTATATTCTCATGGCCATTTCATAAATACTTTCAATAAAGAAATACTGCTTCTAATTGAACCTCATATTATTTGTTAAAAATTGCAATAGCATTTCCTCCCCTGCTTCAATAAGGTCCTGAGCTTGTTTTGAAGCTTTTCAGACAATAGCTCTCTTCTGTTCCGATCCTTAGTTGCTGCTTTTCAAGGTAGCATTAAACGGAATGCTTCCTCCCTGGTCCATTTTATGATGACAGTAGAACACAGTAGTTTAACTTAACCAGGTGGTTGAAAGTTTTCAAACTTCAGTTCCATTCCTGGTCCCACTTTATTTATTCTGAGTTTACCTAAAAAAGATTCTAGGCTCAGTGTATGACTCTACTGATAGAGACCCCTTTATTGGGAATATGGCTAAAAATGGCACTGATATCCCTTAATTGATAGGTGTTCTTTGTTAACTGGTTTCTAACATGTATCCAATTAAAGAGCTGTATTTATACTGAGTTGATGAGGGGCAGCCAGGTGTGTCATACAGCCTAGGAGCTTTAGGATCTGCTCCTTTAAGAAGGGAAAGAAGAACTTTTTCACTTTGAAAGAAAGGACTTAACTGATTTGGGGCTATCAACAACTGTAATATAACTCTAATTTGACTAAAATGGATGATAAAACAGCCAGTGTTTCTGGAATTCTTACCCCTTCCAGAATCAAGAATTCTTTGGAAGCTGCCTGCCTTTCCTAAAACTTGTGGAAAATGAATGCTTTGGGTACAGCTCCCCTCAGTTGCTTTATTTTCAGAGCCAAGTCACTTAAATATAGTGATGTTGGGGGGGGGTTGTGGGTTGGGTTTGTTGGTTGGTAGTTTTTTTTGAGACACTTGCTAGAACCGCACATCTTTAGTGATGGTAGAATTTGTTATTTTCTCAGTAGCCTGTGGGCTTTTCATACTGGCTCCAACTCCTTTAAAAATACAAAAAAAAAAAAACCCAAAACCTGAAAGCCTGCACTTTCGGGTTTTGTCTTTTCTACACCAGTTCTTTTGTCTGTGTGACTACTGAGCAGTAGCTTGTCATACTGCATATCTTGTGCCACCTTCTTTGGCAGTTATATTCCAGTCTGGCTTTGCAACTTCAAATTTTGTTACAAACTTTAATTATAAGAACTGACAGTAACAGGACAAATGTTACAGTGAAGGCCATCTATAAGGCCTTCCATTTATTACAGGCTTCACAGATTTCAAAAGGGACTGTTCCCAGGTATTGCAACCTAATTATTTAGAGAAAAGAAAAAAAAATAAACCAACCCAAATCAAAAAGCAGTGAACTGTTTCTGTAGTTAAATACAGGCCTGTAACTCCACTTAAAAACTGGATGTCTCTTGTTTATTATTGTTTTCCAGTTTAGTGGATAGCTAATGCAGAACACCTCACTGTCATGTCTGAGTCCCTGTAGCTTAGTGTTGAAAAGGTGGCTTTTTGAAATCTGTTTGAAATCTTTTTTGCAAAGTAATGCTGTAGACACAACTGTAAAGCTTGGTAACTTCACTGAGGCTCACTGCTGCAGGCTGATGTCAGGAAATCAGGGCTGAGGTGTCTTAAGGAGGAAAATAAACAGGTATCTGCTGGACTGTACTTGAGAAGGGGAGTTATTGGCAATACATTTTTTTTTTTCTGTTAACAAAAGTACTGAGAGGAAAAATCTAAGTAGTAATATCATCTAGTGAATTCCTTGGCAATTCTTTTTTTCCTAGGGGGGTGGTGGTGTGTTTTTTTTCCCCTGTGGAACGTCATCCTAATTCTAAAAAAGATTCTGCCCGTTCCCCAACATTGTATCTTTTGAAACACTCTGCATTGCATATGGAAATGATGGTACTATTAATTACTAAATGATGTTAAGCTGTGTGAGGGGTAAACTTAGATCTTTTGATACATCAGTAAGTTCCAGTCTTCAGCTTAAGCTTACAAGAAACTCTACTAAGATATTTTTGATTCCCCAGTGAAGGTGGTGTTTTCAAGGCTCATCTTACTTTTCCAAAAGACTACCCACTGAGGCCGCCAAAAATGAAATTTATCACAGAAATCTGGCATCCGAATGGTAAGAAATGTCAAAGTTTCAATTTCTTTTTTGCAACTGAGAACTAAAATGTGGTGAAGACAAATGGGTACATTTCTGTTCCTGTTAGAAATATGAAACTCTGCGTTTACTTTGCCATCCTCACTTCATAAAGAACTAATAACCGTGGCAGAGTCTTTAATAGTGCTGCTTTGAGAATCATGAATTCTTGGTAACTGTTCAGGGATATTTTTTTTTCTACATGTAAAATTCTGGTTTGAGGGGAAATTTGACTTCTATAGCTGCCTTTTATTCTATCTTAAAATATTTCATCCTAGTATTACTAATTTGGCAGTTCAAAATAGAAGGCCAAGCTTGTCCTTTTGCAGTGAATCACAAAAGGAAATACCAGCATCTTTTAGTCACTTCAAATAGTGTTTCACTTACTGCTGGACATAGGTGGGAAGGTAAAATAAAATGGAAGAAGAGTTTTGTTGGAATGGAGGAATGCTCTTCGATTTCTCAAGTCATTATGAAAGCTGGGAGGAGACCATCACAGTTCTCCATCATAAGGGATGGAGAGATGATTTTGCTGGTTGGAAACATCAGAATGCTTGTCAGGCAGTTTCTGATTCCAGCAGCTTAAATCATATTCCAATATATTACTGTAATATTCAGCTGTTGCTGTGGAAAATAGTCAATATCTAGCTTGAACTTAACAGAAATAGCTTTAATGGAAGCCTATGTAAATAGTCTTGAAAGTTGCAACATGATGTTAGAATTAAGTTTTTTCTCTCTGCTGGAAGTCCAGGCATAATAGCAGACTTCCACCAAGCCCTGTTAATTACAGATTGCGTTCTGCAATAGTTAATTACTTTCCTTTTTTGTAAAATGTCTTCAGTGCGTTTTCAGACTAGCTGGAGTGAAGACTAACAGTTCTGTAACTATCCTGAAGAAATGCCAGCATGTTGTTCATTACTGAAATATGCCTTGTTCTATTTTGTAGTTGACAAGAATGGCGATGTCTGCATTTCAATTCTTCATGAGCCTGGAGAAGACAAATATGGCTATGAAAAACCTGAGGAACGCTGGCTTCCCATTCACACAGTGGAAACTATAATGATTAGTGTTATTTCTATGCTGGCAGATCCCAATGGTGATTCTCCTGCTAATGTTGATGCAGCGGTAAGATTTTTCCTGGTCTGACAATTGTCTTCAGTGTAGAAGACTAAACTTGCAATGGAGTTTTGCTTCTAGTTTGAACGGTACAATAACTTCTGGAAGAACCTCTTATATACCAGGCTAAAGCTACCTTTTTGTTGGGAAAAACAGTCATGTGAAACAGAATTACTAGTCAGCCCTGGGAAACTTCTTATGGAATGAAAGGGAAAGATGCTGTCAGATCTCATAGGCAGCGGTTTAATTTCTGCTATGCAGTAATGCTTTTATTTATAGTAAATAACTTGTGCATAGTGGTATTTAATGAGTAAACTTCAGCTCCTTTAGTCTTAAAAAATTCAAGGAAACTGGCTGTAAAATGCCATGTGGCTGTATATACATAGCATTTACAACTATTTACACGTAGCAGAAACAATTAAATTAAGTTCAGCTGTACAAGCTAACATATTCTAGAACCTTTTTTTGCTTTCTGGTATGTTACTAGTATAATGCAGCAGCATATTTGCCCTGGAAATTATATGGGCTGTTAACAGTTTTATTAATTTGAATGGAAGATGATGTGGTGGGCTCCCTCAATATAATTATGTTGTGACTTTTTGGCATCTATTTTTCTATGTGGATCAAAGCAGTAGGTTTGACTGTGTAGGTCTGTGCTTTTGAGAAAACTTCCTCTGGCCTTCAGCTATGTGGGAGGTGGTGTCCCAGACTAGAAGGACTGGCTGAGGAGTGAAAGAAACCTGGTTTATAGTTGAAGACCAGGATGAATTTGCAGTAAGGATTCTCTCATCAGTGAGATGCCAGTGTTCCTGGAGCATGGCTCGTTCTGCCTAAGTCTCCAGAAGAGCTCTGTTTATAGCAGAATAGCAATTAGACTAGCAACTGTTTGTGGTGGGGAGGGAAAAAGAAATCTGTTCTGAGGAACTGACTTAGGTCCCGTTCATCTGAGAACACCAGCATACTTCCCTTTAGATTGCTCTAGAATTGCAGCTCATCAGTGACTAATACCTGCTATGCTCTCACAAAAGAGAAGTTTTAGGTCTTTTAACTGGGGTAATGAGGAAAAGGGAGGTGGTAATCAGAAGATGCAAAGTTTTCTAGCAGCAGTTAATATAGCTGCTTTGTCAAGTCAGCTAGACCTTTCCAAACTGGATGGAAGTTGGGTTTCCTGAAGCCTGTGACGTACTGTGCTGTTAGTGCTTCCAAAGGTGGTTGAGCTCTGCTGAAAAATCATCATGGGAATAGTCTTGTGTTTCTTCCCATTAAGTTTGTACCACACAAAAAGTTAAAGTGAAGAATTCCCTTGTTTATCGTTCTTTTGAGTGTCACACCTCCCCTTGTGTCATGTGGAAAAAAAAAAAAACAGGAAACACAGACGTCTTCTGCTGGCAAACCTGAGAGCACTGGAAGGAGCAAGTTATTAATGAAATGCTAAAAGTACAATTAGAATTCCTCAGTTTACAGACTCATGCATGTTGAATGTAGCCGACCTAACTCTGGAGAAAGCTTATACTTCTAGCTGTGTTTGTCACCATCTTGGCATCTTACAAGCTTTTTACTTTACGTAGCATGCCCTACTCTCTGCCAGCCACTTCAGAGTGATTTTTTTTGTGGGTTGTTTTTTACTTTTTTCTTTCCAGAGTGAGATTCTAGATAGAAAACTACATTTGTTTAGCTAAACCTTAGGGTAAAGAGTAAAAATGTCTTAAGGAAACAAAGCATTTTCTAGCTTAGCTTGGAGAACAAAAACTTAAATCCAAATCCAACTGTGAAGACAGTACTGAGGCATCACTGATGTAATCTTTGGATGCTGGTCACATTTTTTTCTGACTGTAGTATTAGATGTTCCAAGTAACTTTTAAACTTAATGTGCTGTTTGAGCAGCTCAGCATCTCCTGCTGGATTGTAGATTGCATCCTCATCATGTGAACCAGAATATACTCATCAAGGTAATTAAGAATCACCAGCTCATGTGCTTTATTCTGAGCTGCTCTCAAGACATCTTCTACTTGGTTTATGAAGCACAAGTTTACTGCAGCAACAGCATTTGGCAGTTACTGAAAGATAATGTGTCTGCTTTCATAAATTTCTAGTTTTCAGTGAGTCTTTAGAATAAGGTGTCACAGGCAGGTCACAGCGTTATAGGAGCAGGGAATATACCTGCTTCTTGGAAAAATGAAATATGCATCTTGGAGCACTGTCCCTTGGAGTGGGAGAAAAATGAAGGCCAAGAGTTGGAATAGGTGTTGTGAGAAGCAGATAGAACAGTTCATGACCTAAAAGAAGAGCTTTGGAGAGATTGTTGTCAAATAGGAAACTTTGCTTGCTATTCAGTTCTGAACACTTGCTTCATAGAACTACAAATATAGAAGGCAGAAACAAAAAACTAAGAATCTGAAGCTGTGAGGGCACAAATTCAATGCTTTTCTTGGCCGTAAGCCATCTTGTGTAAGCTGTTCTAGGTCCCAATCCAAGGAACCAAATGCTTGATGTATTAATTGCTGGAAAAGAACAAAATAATTAGTAGCCTTATTTGTGCTTTCACTGGAAAGATAAAGCATGCTGGGCTTTCCAACATGCTGAAGAGGTAGGTGAGCTTGGAAGAATTAAGTTATCCCAATTTTCTCCACGTCAAATGTGCTACACTCCAAGTAGAGAGTGAAAAGATGGTGTCTGTTGGGTGGCTTCAGGTAAAAGAGCATGTGTAGGGCTCTTTAACGCCTTGCCTTACCCCTGCAGTAAGAATATATTGTTTATATCAAAACCTAAGAACTTCAGGACTTATTTCATTAAATAAGGGGTTCTTCTTACTTTCCTACCACTTCCTTGCCAGCACTCAACACATCAACCATAGACAGTGTATGATGCTCCTGTACTTTCATCTGAGGCACAAAAAGTTACAACTGGCTGTACTTTTTCCTGTGGGTTTTGTCAGATACCATGATGTGCATGTCTCAGGGTTCAGACTTATTTCTTGCTTATCTTCCTGTTCGTCTTTGTCTTGGTTCTTTATCTATGCAGTTCTGAAATCAGACACCTGTCACAGGCTGTCCCCATAGGTGTGCTGTTAAGGTCTTCCTCATGGAGCTAATATCTTGCAGCCATATCTAATGAGGAGGTGTTTACTTTCTAAGGACACTGCTGTACCTCTCCTGAATACTGTGGCTTCTGTAAGTCTGTCATGGAGTGTCCTGTCTGGATTGAGAGGGAGTTGAAACATTGCAGAATACTTAGTGGCTCACGGTAGCTGTGTACCTTTTTTCATCACTTCAGTTAAAGACACTTTCTCTAACTTGTAACAGTAGCTTGTGGTCTGCAGTTTGAATTTGTTTCTACTTGGCCAGCTGAACCAAAATGACTTTGGGCTAAACATTGTGAAATATTGGTAGCCACCAGGTTAGACGTGGAAAATGCCTGCAGCCCCAGGTGGAGGGGCTGTGTCCTCACTTGTGAGCAGCTTGCATGAAAACTCAGAGCAAGCTTTCAGAATTCCTGGGTGTCGCAGGTTTTCAGTGACTAGCTCAATGACTGTAAGCAAACTTAGGTGTTGACTAGATGGCTAATGTCTAAAAACACTGTGAGTCTTCCCAGAACTGGTACATTGTTATAGGACTGATGTCTGAAAGCTGTCTGTTCAATTACAGAAAGAATGGAGAGAAGACAGAAATGGAGAATTTAAAAGAAAAGTTGCCCGCTGTGTAAGAAAAAGCCAAGAAACTGCTTTTGAGTGACACTTATTCAGCAGCTAGTAGCTTCACTTTTTTCAGGGTAAGTATCCTCCTAAAGACGAGTCAGTTACCTGAGTTGAGGATTTCCTGCCTGAGTGTTGCTGAACTAATTTTTCTTTTCCTCAAAAGCAAAAAAACCCACCACCCACAGACCCCAAGAAAAACCACCAAAAAACAAACCCCAAAACAAACAAACAAAAAAGCAACAAACTCGACCAGCCTTTTGTCTCGGGAGTTCTCTGGCTGTATGTGATACTAGATACTAAAAGAACTTTCCAATACCGTAACAGCCCCTTATGTCTAGAGTGAGGAACTTTGCTAGTGTTCTCTCATTTGTGTTGTTCAGAAGTTGAAATTCTCTTTATCAGTATTCATCCTGCTTTATTAACAGCTCTCAGGGGTTAGTAGAGCTGTACTAGAAGGGAATAATCGTTCTTTTGTGTTCATTGTTGTGAAGAACCTTTGTTTGAATCTTAAAAGCATCCTGTCTTGCTATCTCAAGTTCATGTATATATTATATAGATGTATGGAGTTTATCTTGCAGATGGTGGTGGTATGTTGCACATCGATTTTAAATAAGACTTCAGCAATGTTGTTAAGAACCATTTGGAAAGGGTTGCTTCAAGGATCCATGGGAGTTTTAATAAAAGTCTGCTAGTGTATCAGAAAGATTAAGTTGAGCTATTTATCTATCAATAATATTAAGAAAGAGGTGGTGGTCTTTTCAGCAGCCCAAAAAACTTTTTTCAGTGGGGAAGACTTCAGAAAAAAACAGCAGTATTCTGCTTGGAAACTGAGCTGTAGTATATCTGAGAGCCTGGACAAGTTTTGACCTGAGAGTTGCTGACGTGATATTTATACTTTACGCCACCCTGTTAAAAATGAGCTTCTGACTCAAGATACTTACTCTTAAGATGAACAATCTCATCCTAGTTTAAATGTGTTTGATGTTTTCTTTTTTTTTTTCTTTACACAATAAGCTCTTGTAGAAAGCTCTCTATTAAAACGTGGCCTTTAAATATCTGGCCTTTGGTCACTTTTTGATTTTGGTATCCCAAGGAAAAACTTCCTCAACTAGCTAATAATTTCCCACTCCTACTTTTCAGAGCAAAACAGAGCTTCATGTTGAAGCTGCCCTTTCTTAATGGTTGGTTTGGCAAATAAACTACTCAGACTCGTTTGGCTGGAGAAGCCCAAACTAATATATAGTAGTTAACTTCAGAATACAAAACTTCTCTGTGTGTGTAAATATGGCACTGGATGTAGTTTAAAGGGGATTGTGTTGCTCAAACAACTAAAATATCTTGCTGAATGCTCCTGCTCGTTAGTTTTTCTTTACCGAGGTGGCACAGGAGATACCTCCTTTCTTACACAAGCGTAAGAATTGTGGGGGGTGGAGGAAGGCTCCATCTGTGCTGAGCTAGTGCTGCAGTTTCTCTTCTGTGCAGAAATGCTTTGATTGAATGAGACTTTGTGATAGAGAAAGCATGAGAATGCTTTGTCTTTTGATCAATATTAAGCAAAGGAACTGAATGTCTTGTATAACTGCCTAAAACTAGAGTGTAAGAATTGTTAATGCAGCTGGCAGGTTTTTTTTTCCTGTCTTGGAGAAAGGGAGTAACTGTGATTAACGCTCCAAAGTATCCTCAGCTAACCTCAGCTCTGTTGCCATGTTAAACTTGGCCCTAGTGAAACAATGCTCATGACAAATATTTAAGTCATTGGCTGGGTTGCTTTTTTGGAAGGCAAAAGCTTTTTCTGAGTCCCTGTGACTCCTAAGTGAGTGATGGGCAATGAGTTGGATGAGAAGGGAGCTGGCTTCTGACAAGCACGGGGATTTGGTGGCTGTGGTGTTCTTGCACCGTGCTGCTGAAGAAGTGTCTGTCAGCCACAGCGAGTGATGCGCAGAAGTTTCAATGATAAGTCTACACATGTTTAGCCCTGTGTGTGGGGAAAATCAAATGTTTACATGCTATTTACACTCTTGACAAGCAACATGAGTAACAGGAGCCTGACAGTCTGATAGTTGAGCTTGGATACAGTTTGTTGAACTAACCCAAGCCTTTCTCAGGTGGTGATTTGGGATTTATGCATCTTCTCTTTAGAGGTATGTAAAGTTCTTGAACAAGTAATGATTGTCTTCCTTAAGCTCGAAGCACTGTTTAACGTCTTTAGAGTAATGGAGGATGATGAGGGGTTTTATTTTAATAACTGTGATTTCTTTGTAGGTCTTCAATTGAGAAACATGGCACTGTTTTTTTCCTGCACTCTACCCACCTATTGCTGGACTTCTGTTGTTACAAGTTGGCAAACACTGGCTGGAACTGGGCTGCAATAAAACATGCCAGTTATCATTGCTGACAAGAGCCTAACAAGTGCCAACACAAGATGATTACGCATTTTGAAATCTAATGAACTGCTTTAACCTTCAGGAAGAATTGTAAAGATGTGTACATAGCACAACATGATCCGGATAATATATATACTGTTCATGTACATCCACAAATACACATTGTACCAAATAATGCTGTCTGTAGTTAGGAATAGAATTGTGTAAATTCTAAAGATTTTAGCAGGTTTTTCTCTCCCTATTCATTGTTTCCTATCAGTTAGGGAAAAAACAAAACAAAACAACAAAAAACAACAACTTGTGAAGCATGTCAAACTGAAACCAATTAGGATAAAGTTGTTTTTTGTTTTTTTTGTTTTTTTTTCCACCCCCCCACTTTAATTTTCCTTTGACCCCCTGAGGCTTAATTAAAATCTCTTGCTTATTAAAGTTTAGTATCTCTCCTGGTTTTTGGAAATATGCTCCCTCTTATTTCCCCCATCAGAACTTGAAATGTTCCTAATTAAACCGTGAAAGGATTTGCTATCAGTTACTTGTCTTTTCTCTTATGATGCCCTTTTTAGTCTCAAAGGTGCGCTTTTTTTCTTTTCCCTTTCTTTCTTCCCACCCCTTTTTTAAACCCAATTGCACATACTTCTTGAATTGGGTATAGCAATAAAACTGGCCATGGAGCACCCTTGAGCAGCCTGCTGGATTTTTAACTTCCAAGGGACTTAAGCGCTTTCATTTGGAAGTTGAGTTGACTAAGTTAGTCCAAGGTAGGAATGAGCTGCTTTTTATGGGTGACTTTTTTTTTTGTTTGTTTTTTCTGCCTTTTTCATTGCCTATTTGTGGGGCGGGTTGTGTGTGGGGGAGGCTTGTGTTTGTTTTTTTTTCTCAAGGTTGAGTTCAAGCATGCACATCTGTAGGCTTTCAAATGACTAACTTCTGGGTTTGATATCAAAAATAGTTTCCCTCCTTATCCCTTCTCTCTCTCCTGTGGCCCTTCATATTCTCTGCCTTTACTTCAGAGTTTTCCTCACTTAATGTACAAAGAAAATTGCGATGTATATTTTCATGTAATTTGATTTTTGGAATTCTGTCACCTTCTGTAGTGAGTTCTTCCAAAATATAATTTTTTCCAATAACAATGTGTCAAACTGGCTGTCTTGAATATCTGAATAGGAAGTGTAACTGTAATTGGATCACAGCTTACCCCAACAGCTTTGCCAAGGTAACATCAGCAAACACTTGACATGGGGTATTTAATCTTCAAATAATTAAAAGGCAAACAAAGCACCCTTCTTCCTATTATAACCATCTTTGCCCCTTCAGTGAGCAAATACTAACCTTGGAGTATCTGATAAACTGAAACATCTTTCTGCTGAAGAAACTTTATCAAGGAACTTGTGGCTACCTTGACAAGTAGTTTTGCAAGTTTATTACAGCTTTTGACAGCACAGAGTAACCCAGTAATGAATCAAGGGTTCCGGCGTTAGCGAGTCATCTCGTAAGGAGCCTTCAGGACTAATTTCCTAGCTGGCTGCACTTCCTTTCAGGCTGCTGGGCAACGTGCCAATACCAAAAGGCACATATTACAGTTTTTTTGAGGGGCAGGGAGGAGGGAGGTGACAGTTACTAGTGGTGATATAGGTGTATGGCACAAAAAGGCTGTTTAGTAGCTGACTTAAAAATTGAAGGTGTTGCTTCCTCCTAGAGGTGTTTTAGATAAACAGATGTGTTTAACATCCACACTTACATATTTGTTAACTAATTATTCTAAGAAATCATTAGTTAAATCTGCTTTTCATTGGATAGCCTGTTCCTGTATGCAGGTGGATGTGCACAGTACTTCAGAGCGCTTGGTGCCCAGTCACAGTCGCTGATTTTAGTTCCCCTTTGAGTGCTTGTCTAAAATTGCTTGAGAGGAGGTTCTTGCCCACCAGCTGGCTGGCTACAATATTTTGCTTATCTAAGAGCTGGGACTGAGCAGAATCCCAGTGGCATGGTGCCATTCTTTCCATAAACAAAACAGTGGAAAGAAACTGCTCTTCCTAAACCTAGCAATGGGCTTCTTCCACCCCTGGGCTGCGCTTACTTTTCCCTTTCTACCATCTAAGGAGCTGGCAACAATTCAAGATAATCGGGTACTCGCTGTTTTCAGCAATTTCAAGTGTTCTCTGTTTTGTCTTTGTAAGTAATGTGTACAGTTCACAAATGACTCATCTGTAAACTTCACAAAATAGTTTACTGCTTTATTTTTCTCGCTTGTCCTCCGGAGAACTTGCTTGTTTGTTCTTCAGGGGTAGGCCTGGAAATGTTAGTCTTGCATCAGGGGTATGGAAGAGCTGTTCATTCCACAGCAGTGTTGGTTCCTCTTTTAGTAAATTACTGAAAAATATAAACCCACTTGTGTTTGGCTTATCCAGGTGGTTTGTGACTCCACGAGACCCAGATATTCTAAAGGACAGAGTGTTACTGCAAGATACTGTTAGGTACGAGCTGCAAGTATGGATAATGCCCAATGGCTCCATGAAAGAGGCAACGGAGGCAATGGTGCTGAATGTCCAAGTTGTAGAAAGCCTCTGGCAGGCACAGAAGTGGCCTATTTAACTTTTGTGTGCTCACAGTTAGCCTTTCATTCGTTCTTGCCCCACATGTGAAAGAGGCTACATGTCTGGCTACAAGCAGAAATTTCTGCTGTGCCTCAAGAGCGGAACATTGGAGAGCTGCAGTGCATACGCTTAGTACTAGAATACTTGTTGAATAGCGGAGTAAACCAACATTCTTATTAATTTCACTTTTACCAGCATATCCAGTTTGGTTTATGTAGGTTGTCAGCATACTCAATGATTAATTACACTTTTTCTAGTTCTCTGGAGGCTTGCAATTATGGCTGAGTGCTTGTCCTGGTTTTTCCCCCAACATACAGTGGCCTTCTTTCCAGATAACACTGCAAACACTGGGGGGAAAATGCAAAGAAAAGCATGGGATTTTAATAAATACCCACCCTCAACTTCTTTTTTTATATTTCTCCCAATGCCCAATATGCATCAGAGAAAGATCTCCATAAAAATCAGATGGTCTGTTCAGATAAAATTATCTACTGTGATGCCTAGAAAATGCTTACAGAAACTAGACAGTCAAACAGACAATGTTGATTATAAGTGGGTTTTGGTAGGTTGAGGTGAAGGTGGGCTTTTCATTGTGCCCGTACCATCTGGTGCCCTGCTTTTGGTATGGTTCCATCATGATGCAAAAGGAGAAGCACCACAAGTCTTCAGAAGCACGTATGAGTGATTTCAAACCAAATCAGAAGGTGCTCAGCTTTTAAAGGAGGCTATAATATGATGCTTTCCTGCCCAGGCAAATCCTCAACGAAAGATGAGATTGCTGATTTCCCACATGCAAAACATTGCAGTAGTTTGAAATCTGATCTCTGTTGTTGCTCATAAATTCAACAAAGACTATATTTGATGAGGCAGGAATCACTGTTTTCCTTACAGTTACTTGGGAGGATCGATAGCAGCCACAAAACAGTGGTGTAAGTTAAGATCTGTAGCGAAGACAAACGTGGGTCATTGAGCTGTGAAAAATGAGATGGGCTGTGTTTCATGATCTGCTTAAAAACAACAGTCTGTGGCTATCCTGGGTCTGGGCCTGCTTCTGGCTTTGCCGTTATATCCAACAGGCACAGGAAAGAGATGAGGCAGAACAGCTTTACAAAGATCACCTAACGGGGAAACCAGGAGAAAATGATGCCTGTAAAAAAATACTGTGCATAATGCCTTCAGACATTTATTTGAAATGTGCTCTTCAAACAACAATAACAAAACTGCTGTTGGATCAGTGTAGAGTATTCTGATGTTTCTGTTGTATTTGGGCAGCAAAGATGAGCGATGAAGGCAGTTGAGGGTCAGCGATGTAGATGTGGCTTCAGAATGCGATCCTCTCACTGTTCCTTGGTCGCTGCCTGTCTCGACTCAACCACGGGCTTTGCCCAGTGGGCGCCCGTCCAACTGCCAGGATGGCTGACTCTGAAACAAAAGCAAATCCTGCTGGGACTGAAGATCCTCAGAATGATCTGAGTATTGGCAGCGCGCTCGCCAGACCCATCAGGTTGAAACCCGGTGCCGTTGGCACTGCCGTTCGCTGTACCGGAGGAGGCCTGCCTTGCTTTTGGGGT
>VZRU01021447.1:399627-410251 GCA_013398155.1 Pedionomus torquatus | reverse complement strand
TTTTTGTTTTTTTTTTTTTTTTGTATGGTGGTGGTGGTTTTTTTTGGGTGGGCTGTTGGTTTTTTTTGAGCACGGTTATGGCTCCTTTAGGATGCCTGCCGTCCCTGCGTGCTGCTTACTTCTGAAAATCAGCCCGTGGTGTCTTTTGAGTGAATCTGGCGTCACCTCCCTTGCTCCCACTCACCTGCCATGGACGAAACCACGACGATGCTGCCCTCGCTCTGCTTCAGCATGGGCAGGGCGGACACGGTCATGGCCACGTAGCTGAGGAAGTTGATCTCTAGGAGCTTTCGTACGTGCTCAACGTCCCCATTGAAATAACCAAAGTAGGACGTGCCGACGTGATTAAGAATCAGCATGTCTAGGCCTCCTGTAAGCAGAGGAGCTGGCGTTACCATAGAATCCTAGAATGGTTTGGGCTGGAAGGGACCTTAAAGATTGGTGGTGGGTGGGAGAAGGCTTCCACCAGCAGAGCCTTTCCTGGGAGCAGGATAAATGTCAACAAAAGAAATTGGGTTTTTGGGTCAGAGCTATGGCTTGTCGTCTCTAGAGTGGGGATATAGTCCGGGTGGTGGCTGCCAGTAAAAATTTGGTCCTGGCTTTTGTTGGTTTTTGTTTGATTGTCTTTTTTTCCTGGTTCAAAACACAAATGCCATGGCATGAGGGAGATCACCCTCGAGCTGCCTGTGGTCCCGGGGCGGGAGATTGCTCTGCCCCGAGCCGAAGGGTTGCGTTACCGCAGCCGTGACCCGTGACCGCAATGGCAGGGCTGCTACGGGCCCGGTGGACGGTTTCAGACCGCAGTAGCTGGGGGTGATGAAATCCAGGATTATGATACTGGAACAGGATGTCACGAGGGCACAGGGCTGAAATCGAGAGCGCAGTTCAGTTTGAGCTGGAGCTATGAAGCTGGGCAGAGAAGCGAGACTGCAAAGGGCAGAATTTAGGNAGGCGAGAGGGCTGTAAACGTACCCAGCAAGGTCTCTGCCTCCTTCACCACGCGCTCGGCGAAGGCCATGTCCTCCATGGTGCCGCTGACGTACCGCGCCGAGGCCGCCCCCAGCTCCAGGCACCGCGCCACCACCTGCACCAACACCGCGTCAGACACCCCTCGCCCTGCCCTGCGACCCCTCTGCCGGAGCAAGAGGGGGTGTCCGTGTCCCCTGTCCCGGGTCCCCGCCTCGGAGTTTCGGGAGTGTGTCTGGAGCCTGTTAAGCTTCAAAGGGAGCCTGACAAATGATTCTCCCGGTGAAAGCGTTACCCGAGGCGGTGTGTGCCGGGACGGCGTGCGTGCGGGGTGAGCGTGTGGATCACTGCAGTGGAATGAGGGTGTGTGTGTGCTGGGGCATCCTGCGTGGATGAGGCTACGTCTACTTAACTAAGCAACTTCAAATTCCGTAACAGGCGCCGTGCGGGGCGCAGGCACCCGCGGGAGCGGGGTTTGTGTGCGTGCAGGAGCCCCCACGCAGCACCCGTGGCCGTACCCCTGAGCGTGACGGTGCCTCAGCGGTACCCGTGCCCGGGCAGTCGCCCGTGCCCATGCTCCCGCGTGTTCCTGTGGTGTGAGACTGGCCCTTGTGTGTTTGTGTGTGTGTGTGTGCGCCGCCAGGGACGTGCCCGGGTGGGTGCTCGGTTTGCCATTTACTTTCTGTAGCTTGGCCTCTGTCCGTGCTGTGATGAGGATGTGGGACCCCATCCGTGCCAGGTGATATGCCATCTGCTCCCCGATGCCAGTGCTCGCGCCGGTGACGATCACCCGCTTCCCTTTCAGCATCTCTGGGGACCAAGGCAACGGGGTTTTTAGTTTACCCAAATGCTATTTATTAAAAAAAAAAAAAAAAAAAGAAAATAAATCCCCTATTGCCCTTCAGAGTAAGTCGTTAACTGGAAGATCAGTTGAGCCCACAGGTGCAAAGCGTCCGGCCCCAGGACATCTCTTCCATCTGCTGGAAAAGGCTGCCCCGAGGAGCAGCTGCAGCTCCTCACCCGCCGCAGGGACTCGGGGGCAGCGCTCGGCTCATCCCACAGTTTTTTCCACAAATAAGGACGCAACTTAGAAACAGCCCAGCAACTTTGGAATAAAAATCATGCACTGAGTCCACGCTTCAGAACTTAAACCCCAACATTTAAAAGTCCCGTTTATCAGTTCTTTCGCTGTGCACTGGAAGGTGGAGCGTTGAGAGCCCCCTCTGTCTTAGACCCCCTGCCTCACCTGCTCCCTTGGGAAATATTTCTGCGTATTACTCGCTCAGTTTGATTTAAAATCCTTGTTAAAACAACTTCCCAGTGTCGCCCAGCGCACAAAGGCTCAGCCCTTCTCTGGTCCAAGCTCTGTCCAGTTTCTACGCAAAACACTCAAATGTGGCTTCTAATATTTTTCTCTTAAAGACAGATTCACTTTTAATACTTACCCGGTTTGAAATTATCCCTCGCAGAATAAAACCAGAAGGCCAAAACCAATCCCAAAAAGGGAATGAGACTCTTTTGCAACCGACCCATCCCACTCTGGAGTCAGGAAATAAAGCATGAAAGAGAAGGGAGGGAAAAAAGCCCTCTGCAGGGCTGCTCCAGAGGGAAGCAGCAATGCCAGTCCTTTAAAACCTGCGAGCGAAGGAACTGCAACTTCCAAAGCCCTGGAAAAATCTTGGAGGATGGACAAGTGAAGCAAAGCCTTTGATTTGCCGCTGGGGCCGGTGGACCCCGGCCTAACCGAGGGTGCTGTTTGGGTTCTGCCCGGCTCTTTTCATATTTCCTGTCCTACGTTAAAATGCAGAATTTTGCACAACACCCTGGAAGAGGTGTGTCTTTGCTGAGCAGCGTCAAGTTTCACTTGGAGAACATCAGAGGGAGCCCAGTGCAGGTGGTTCAACATCGGCTCCCGTTCCCCTGGCACCCGGCGTGGGGGCATGCGGAGACGCAGTTTGGGGCCGATGGCTTGGGGGGGTCGGGCTCTGGGGAGCGACTGGGGGCCGTTGCGCTGGGGGGGGACACGTGGCAGGACAGGGAGCGGGACACGTAGCAGGACAGGCAGCAAAGGTCCTGTGGTTCCCAGGGCATCCCTGCTCCGCGCCCTGAAGCATCCACCTGCTGCTGGGATGCTGGGCAGTGGGGGCCCAGCAGCGGGTACCACCCCCGAACAGCTCCAGAATGGCTTTGCTGGGGCAGGGTTTGTTTTTTCCATCTCTGCCAACCCTTGTGAGCAGCGGGGGGAGCAGGGGCTGACCTGAACCCAGCACCGGGGCTGCCACTGCCCCGGCTCCACGGGGCCACGCGGGCACAGGGAGGTTTGCAGTGAAACACCAGACGTGGAATAAGGGTCCTTTCTGCCGGGGGTCCTGCTCGAAGCTCTGCAGGAGCTTTGCTCTTACTTCCAAGTGAGTGTAGGCTGAGGAAGAGCCACGTAGCGTCCGCGGGCTCCCCGAGTCTCGGCGGCAGCAAATTCGGTGCCGTTGGGTTTAAGCGACAGGTTATAAGCCGTGCCCAGCTTTGGGCCGGCGCTGGGATTGCCCGGTGGGATGGGGACGCGCCGTGTGCTCCTGGAGCTGCCTTGCTGGAGCCTGTGCCCGCTCAGCTGGCGATGCCAGGCCGGGAGCCTCGCCGGCGGTGCCGGGGCTGCTCCGGGGTCCGGTTCACACGGGCCGGTGCCGTGGTTGTCCCCTCTGACCCCTCCACCGGCACCAGCCAGAGAGAATTATTTTTAAAGAAAACTTTTATTTCCCTGTTGCAGCTTTAAATTAAAGACAATTAGATTTAGTATCACAGCTGGTTGGGCTGTGGAGCTTTCTGACATCGTGTCTGCTTTACAGAATGTTGGTTTTTTTTTTTAATTTATTTTCTGCCTTTCTGCTCCGGTCTCTGCTTTCCCTCTGATAAGGAGCCCTCGGCTCGCACTCGCTCAGGTAACACTGGTACCGTCACTGCCTTTTCCTGCCTCCCTTTGCTTTGAGCTCGGGTCGTGATCACGGGGCAACTGTTTTGTTCCTTGGCCCAAACAAACGGAACCAATCATAGAACCATAGAATCATAGAATGGTTAGAGTTGGAAAGGACCTTGAAGATCATCCAGTTCCAACCCCCCTGCCCTGGGCAGGGACACCTCCCACCACACCAGGTTGCTCCAAGCCCCATCCAGCCTGGCCTTGAACCCCTCCAGGGATGGGGCAGCCACAACCTCCCTGGGCAGCCTGTTCCAGTGCCTCACCACCCTCACAGGAAAGAATTTTTTCCTAATATCCAATCTAAATCTCCCCTCTTCTAGTTTAAAACCATTACCCTTTGTCCTGTCCCTCCACTCCCTGACCAAGAGTCCCTCTCCAGCTCTCCTGGAGCTCCCTTCAGATCCTGGAAGGCTGCTCCAAGGTCTCCCCGGAGCCTTCTCTTCTCCAGGCTGAACAGCCCCAGCTCCCTCAGCCTGTCCTCACAGCAGAGGGGCTCCAGCCCTCGGAGCATCTTGGTGGCCCCGTTCTAACAGTTCTATGTCCTTTCTGTGTTGAGGACTCCAGAGCTGGACACAGGGCTCCAGGTGGGGTCTCACAGAGCAGAGGGGCAGAATCCCCCCCTGTCCCTGCTGGTCACGCTGCTTTTGCTGCAGCCCAGGCTGGGGTTGGCTTTCTGGGCTCCGTGGGGGATCTCATCTGGGCAGGGAGAGGCTGTTGGGTGATGGGTGTTTATTACGGGCGTCAGGATCCTGC
Organism: Pedionomus torquatus; assembly: GCA_013398155.1. Lineage (NCBI taxonomy): Eukaryota > Metazoa > Chordata > Aves > Charadriiformes > Pedionomidae > Pedionomus > Pedionomus torquatus. The sequence continues at coordinate 405,561 of VZRU01021447.1, read as the reverse complement.
AGTAAAGCAATAACTGGCAACCTTTGTGCAGGTCTGTGAGCGTGTCGGGGAGGGATCGTGCTCTTTGCTCCGTGGGGGGAGGCGTGGGGCAGCCCGCTGGGTCTGGGGCCGATCTCTGGTCTCGCTGGTGTGGACTTTGGCGAGAATCGTGGGTTGGTTTGGGGGTTTGGCGTGAAACGGGGTATACGACTGAAATACTCAGTATTTTGGATGCAAACCTTTTTTTTAAAAGAAAACTTGTAGTGTGCCGTTTTGGGGGGTGTCCAGGGTGGAAATGAGGAGCCGGGGGGTGCTGGGCTGGTCCCCGGGAGGGCTGGGGGTGGCCGTGACAGCGGGAGCTGCTGGATCTGGCCAGGCTTTGCTGCCCACCGGGGTTTGCTCCCGGCGTCACCCTTCCCGGATGCTGCAGCTCCTCACTCCCACTCACAGCTTTTTCTGGGTTTGTTTTGCTGTTTGCAACTTAAGAACTTGTTTTTTAACCTTTTCCAGGAGGTGGGGAGGGAGGGAAGGAAGAGGTGACTGCACAGAAACATCTTCTGATCTCAGCAGGTCCTGGCTCCGCTGCTGCCAAACCTTCCTGCCTTGGCAGAGGGGTGCCCGGTGGCGTGCCCAGCCCTGGCCCAGAGGGATGGAGCCCCAGGAGCACGGGGGAGTAGCCCCTTCCTTCTGGAATTTTCCTGGATGTATCCCCTGCTGCAGATCACTTCTATAGCGTTCGCCTGTCTGAGGTCTTGTTTTTCAAGGGGTGATGCTCGGCGTGGCGCTGATCGCTCTGCGCAGGGGGGTTCTTCGTTCGGTGCTGCCTGGAGCTCCTTGGAAGGAAATGAAGATGTGAAGGGGGCTCGTTCTGCTGGCAAAGGGGGCGAGCAGTGGAGGGGGGCTGCTGGGGGGTCCCTGCTGTGTCCCCAGCCCAGCACGGCCCAGAGCAAACACATTCCAGGGGCAGGGCTGGAGCTCGGGCAGGTTTGTTCATGCAGCTCAGGGACTCACAGCACTTGGCAGCAATTGGGTTACCACTTCTTTTTTTNTTAATCCACTGATGGAGTGGATTAAACTTTTTTTTTTTTCTGTTTTGAGTGATATCTGGCTTTTCTCAACCCCTTATCAAATCTTTGTTAAATGCAGAGGATATTCCTTCCCTCCCTTCCCTTTGTCACGTAGACATGAAGATGTTATTTCTCATACCCACCTCTCCAAACCACTTCTGAAAAATCCGCTCTCAGGTCCAAGTGAAATGCGAGAGGACCATAGGACTGTGTTTGGTTTACGTGATATTTCTTCTCACTGCTGGTTTGGAGAGAATGCTGCAATGATAAGCCCTGTCTAAGCACTAAATTTATTTTTTTCCTGCGTGACCAAATCGGGAATCGCTGCCGTGATATTTGGTTGCTGGGGCTGGGGCTGCGGGAAGTCTTGGCTGCTGCCCACGTTCCCGATGCCCTTGGTGTTGGGTAGCAGAGGCTGATACGCTTATCTGGACCCCTAATTTTAGCCTGGCAGCTCTTGAAACACCCAGAGTCCAAACTGCAAATAGTGAGCAGTCTCTGAAGACGCTGGGCTCGTGCCCTTGAGGGGGTTGCCCTCTCGGGAAGGGCTGCTGGGTTTTCGCTGGCCTTCGGCTCCCGGTGATGAGAGCCTGGACAACGGCTCCGAGCTGAAATAAGATCTTTGAAGGAGGTGTTGCAGGGTGGGTCCAGACAAATACCAGATCTCACGCCAGCTGCGCTGCTCCCGGGGATTTAATGCACCGGGAAAATGTCACGTTTACTGGTTAAAGTAAACAGGTTTCAGGCAAGTCTTAAAAGGAGGAGAGTAACGGGAATCAGGCTTCTGTGAGGCTGGGCGACCTGCCTCGTACCTCGGGCAGCCTGTGGCTCATCCCTCCAGAGCTCATCCCTCGGGACTTTGGTTTAACTCAGTCTGAAGCGTTCGTGTGCTTGTGCTGGGGCTTGCCCGAGGCGTCCTGACTAGGACGGACTGCGTGTCCTGTTCCACCTGGTTGCTCTCTGCTGCATCCCTGTTCTTACAGCTGCATCTTCTCTCTGAGATTCACTCAGGAGCTTTCGGGCTGGCTCTGCCGTGCTCCCTGGCTGGTGTGTGGGGATGCTGGACGCCTGGGGCTGTGTTTGTGGCAGTTGTGTTTCTGCCGCGACCGGTGCGGACACACAGACGGAGGGGTCTCAGGGGCTGGGGCTGGAAACGGGCTGCTCCGGGGAGTCGTGCCGTGGTCTCGAGACAGGGGAGTCTGCTGAAGCCTTTAAATCTACTGCATCTGGCAAGTCGGTCATCCATCACTGCTAAAGTGACGTTTAGTGGATTACGAGGCCTCTGTGAACGCTGAACTCATCATTGTACGGGTTAAATAAAACTTTTTGTAGCCTGGTGGTAAAATCACCCATTAATACGCGTCCGACTCCCTGTCTGCAAGAGCTGCTCCTCTCTACGGTCCGTGCGATCTGCTGTGGACGTGGTAATGCTTGACCTCTCGGGTGCCCTTTTGGGGTAATAATGCAGGAGGTAACGGCCTCCGAGCTTGCAGTGCGTCAGGAGGCAGGAGATTGTCTTCTGCAGGACACGATTTTACCGACTTGGCTGCAGGACCGCCGGCGCAGGCAGGGTTTAGCTGTCTAATCCCCTTAGCTGTCTTAGGAGGAACTATTTTGATTGTTCCACAAACCTCTTTGCTTTAAGCTCCTAAACCCTGTGACTGGCTGTGGAGAGGAGGAGTGGGCAGCGGGGCGCTGGCACGGGGCAGGGGGGCCGTGTACGTGGCGTGGGGATCCCCTGAGATCCAAACCCAGAGGTGGTGGGGGTCAGCCTGGGTGGGCTCACCTGGAGCTCCTCAGTTGCCCCTGGACGCGTGAGCTGGGCTGCCCGGGACCAGCTCTATCACCTCGTTTTCAGAATTTTCCCCTTCCCATCGGGCTGGGTGAGACATCAACAACTTGTAGAGAAGGGTGAATCTTGGGAGCCAAGGTGGTATTGACAGAGTTTCGAAGGGCGAACTTTCTTGGGCGAAGACGTGGTTCTCATCTGTGTTTAATCCACTGATGGAGTGGATTAAACTTTTTTTTTTTTCTGTTTTGAGTGATATCTGGCTTTTCTCAACCCCTTATCAAATCTTTGTTAAATGCAGAGGATTTTCCTTCCCTCCCTTCCCTTTGTTGTTATTTTTTTTTGTTATCAGCCCTCCGTGGCAGCGATGCTCCTGAGGGACAGTGTGCGAGAGCTCAGACCTGGGAGCGCCTTCACGCCTGCCACAGCCGTGGGCGTTGAGGTCCCTTGGAGGTTTATCCAAGCCCCAAAATGTGCCACAGGGAATTCAGGCCAGCCCTCCCTGTCCCCGAGGCCATGCTGCAAACCTGGAACCTCCCTAGAGCTGGAACTGGTGGCACTGGTCAGCTCGTGGCGTCCTTCAGGCCTGAGTTCTCCTTTCACGTTTGCCCGTGAAGTTTCCATCGGGGTCAGCGAGGTGTTGGATTGTTCCACCTTGCTGGAGACCAAAAGGCTTGGTTGTGACTGACTGAAGTACTTCTCAAGGGCTGTTCTTAGTTTAATCGCTCTCTGCTCTTTTCCCCCTGAGGTAAAGGGACTTCGTGGTTGATTCAAAGCTCGAACGGAGCTTTTGTGCGGGCTCCGTAGGGTTCCTCCTCCACAACGTGCTGCTGTGGCTTTTTGGCAGAAATAATTGTATAACAAAATGCATGGCGTGGTTACGGGTTGTGACAATGCGAGGGTGAACTTCGGCTGCGTTCTGGCATTTTCGGATTCTGACCTGGACTGGTGCAGCCCCGGGAGGAGCACTGCGCTCGATGCTGGCACTTTTTCATTTCCCATCATCTCCTGCTGCTTCTATCGATTATTTTGCTTTTAGCTAGATGGTGGCGTACGGCTGGGACACCTCCCGGTGTCTGCGAGGAGCGTGGCTCCTGCCTTTGCCCCGCTGCCCACCTCTTTGCCACCAGGCAGATAAGAGGGGTTTTCTCCCCGGTCGTGGCTGCAGGGACTATTTCCCTTCTCTCCCCACCGTAGCTCGGTCGGGATCTTTGAGATGAGGCCGTCTGGAGGGTTTATTGGACTAAGATGACACCAGTCCTGAAGGCGGGAGATTCTTGCTGACCCCGGGAAAGAATTTTAAATAGGTGAAGGTCCTCTAACGAGTCTGGCAGTGCCCTGAGTGCAGCCCTGAAGCTTGGACCCCCGTTTCCGCACCCTCCGGGCTGGCTGTGCCATTGTGTCTGTCTGTCTTTCCATCAGAGACACCCCCACGATACTGGAAGCCAAAGTCATTCTGCACAATCAGGTGTCTCTGATGGCTTTGTGAAGGCTCCCAGTAAAGCTAGCAGAGTTGGTTTTTTTTAGCCGTGCAGAGGATTGCTGGGGGTTGGACAGGGTTGTCTGGGTTTGTTTTTTTTTTTCCAATCAATTCTGGGCACACGCGGCCGTGGCAGAGACAAATCTGTGCCATTAAACCCAGATAACCCCTGAAAGGTACAGCCCCACCTCCCGCTGTGTCTGTCACCCGTGTGACACCAATGCCACCTCCTCTCCCCACCCCAGTCGGCCCCTTTTGGAAGGGAGAAGCTGCTGGAAATATGGAAGGGCCACCCCTTGGTCCCAGAGCAGCCACCGAGGGGGGCTTCTTTGGAGGGTGCAGCTCCCACCCTCAAGTCTTCCCTGGGTCCCCGGAGAGAAACCAGAGGCGCAAGTGGAACCAGTGTACAAACCAGTAAGAGACAGCTTTGAAAATAAATGCAGCTCGAGAGCAGTGGTACCATATAAAATATTTATTGATTTTGCAAAATGTTGTAAAATGCATCTGTAATAAAAATAAGAAACCATGCTGTGCATCTTGCACATTTTTATACCAACAAAAGGTATTTTTTCCCCACTGCTGCACAGCAGCAAATATAACCGTTCACTTCTTTCGAGTCTCGCACTGCGGTCTCCTTCTTCAGCCAACTCTTCCCTCTTCTTGCTGGAACCGCCACCAGGTGTGTCAGGACAGCAGAGTCTCTTGTGCTTGGTTGCTCAGCAGGCACCTCTTCAGCCGGGGGGCTCTTAGGAGGCGTGGGGTCTGGTCACCAGGGCCCTCTGTGTCCCCACCACCTTCTTGCTCTTGTCCAAGATCAAATCCTCCTGCTTCTTAGGAAGCATTTGCTCTCGCGTCGGGGCAGGTTTCTTCTCCTCCTCCTCCTCTAGCCTCCCTTCAGAGCTGAAAGGGCTGCACACTGTCTCCACCAGACCAATAACCACCCCAAAGAAAGCCAGCACGCTGCCCAGCATGTACAGCTTCACCATTTTCCTGTTGGGCTTCTGGCTGAGCATTTCTTTGGCAAAGGGGATCAGCTCATGCATGGTTTCCATTTTTTTTTTGCAGATCTGGAAGATGTCAGTTCTGCAGAAGAGAGAGGGAGAGGGACATTAGTTCAATCCATCTGCTTTTCCCTGTAGTGCTCAGAGCCCCCCCAGGCAGTCCAAATTCTCCGCAGACCCCCCTCTCCCCAGCCCTGCTTTAAGTGAGGGATTTGTAAATTTTTTTGCTAGAGGCTCCCTTCAGGAAAACCCATCTGCCCGGACAGCGGGGTGACCGCGGGGCTGCTGGAGCTGCCCAGGAGAGCAGCCGGAGCTGGGCTGTGGGGGTCCAGCCCGGTCCCCCCACCCTGCCACGGCATGCCCCTGTATCATGCCCAGCATCCCCCCGCTTCCCAGTGTGCACCCCCAGCGTGCATCCCCCCCCAGCTCATCCCCCTGCATCCCACCCTGCAACCTCCCGGCGCATCCCCCTGTATCCCCCCGCCTGCTGCATCCCTCNGTCTGCTTGTGAGCAATGGGAAAACCCTATCTGCCCCGAGCACGCCGCCAGCACGGGCCGGCCCCTCACCCCGCCTTGGCAGCTCCTGCCCTTAATCCGGCCAAGATAAAAAAAAAACA
>VZRU01021447.1:359874-370420 GCA_013398155.1 Pedionomus torquatus | reverse complement strand
CTATGAGGTTTGTCTTCCACACCCAGTTGAAGGATGTAGGGATAGGAGTAATGTTTGCATTGTGTCTCCTATCCTAGGTTATAAAATCACAACTAAGGACTTCAAAATTGAAGGCTGCTGCTTAAATTTCGGTTTGCTCCATGCGGACCCGCTGTTGCTCTTTGTGATCTGCTGGGGTTTAGCTTCTGCTTTGCTCTCATTTGTGTTCGGCTTGGGGTGGTGAGGAGGATGCAGGCCTTGCCTTGCCATCTCGGGTGTGGGTGTTCAGCACAGCCACTCGTGTGTGCCTCTGCCTGCCCTTCTCCGACACAGTCACGGTCTCTGGGCATTCGGGCTGTGCCACGTCCATCACCATCAGCCCCGTGGGGAGGGCTGGCTCCGTCCCCGTTCCCAGGTGGAGAACTGCTCGCTGGGTTGAGGGTCTGTCGAAACTTTGGCCCCTGTGATGAGCTGCTTTTCCTCCCCAGGGGCATTGGGGTCTCTCCAGCCAGGAGGGTGCCCTCGCTGCCCCGCTGCTCTCTCCCTCTCCAGGTCTGCGGTGGGTTCCGAGCGGAGCCGTGCACACCAGCCCGCTGTGAGGGGCTGCCCTGCCCTCGAGACAACAGCACTGCCTGCGGTGCCGGCCGCCCCTGCTACGGCATCTTCCCCATGGCCAGCGGGGCCCTGGCTGCGGCCGGGGAAGCCGCCAGGGAGTTTGGCAGCCTGAGCACCCGGCTGCAGGAGACGGCACAGCTGGTGAGTGCGGCAGCGATGCCCGTCCCACGGCAGAACCCCGTGCTCCATCCAGAGCCGGGGCCGGGCACAGCTGGGGGAAGAGTGAGCTGTGGTGAAATACCCCATCTCCAGCTCTGTCTGAGACTTGATCTTTCGGACAGACGCAGAAATGCAGGAGTCTGTGGATGGGAGACTCCCCGATGCGTTGGTGGGTTCCGCCTCCTTCAGCACAGGAGCCCCAGAGCTGAAGGCACCCGAGCGGCTCTGGAGCGGTCCCGGGGCAGCCTGTCCTCCTGCTGGACTGGGATCCGTGTGGCCCCTTGGGTGTTTGCCAGGATAAACTGGTTCAAAATCCATTTCAAGGGTGTTCTAAAAAGCTGAAGAGCACTGCCCTGATTGAGAGCTTTCCTTTGGAAATCCAGCCCTCGACCTTTAACGGTTCAATCCTTTAAAGCCAATTGCGTATTTAGAATGGGGAATAGCAGAATTTCAGATGCTTTGCCCAGGTCACTCAGAGTCGAGGTGGAGCTGCTGGGATTCCGGGAGAAGTGGCTCCATCGGGATATTGTTGTTTGCAGATCAAAGCAACAGAGGTGTCTGCCAACCAGATTCAGAGCAATACCCGGCGGCTCGTGGAGCAGATGAGTGTAACACGGACCCAGATAGAAGGGGATGTGCGGCGCATCCAGCAGTTCATCCAGCAAGTCCGAACCTTCTTGTCAGGTAGCGCTCCGCGAGCTGGGGTGTGAGTCTTGGGAGGTGAATGGAAAAACCAAGTTTTTAGGGTGCTCTTGTGTGTGAGAGAACAGTAGGAGGGAGTCAGCCCGATAGCTCAGCCGCTCAGCTCTCGGATACCCAGCGGATCTGCACACGAGTATTTGCGTAGCAAAGGTAGTGCACGTCCTCGGGATCCACAAGGCAGGCTTGGGCACTGCTCGCTGAAAAACGAAGACATTTCAGCGGTACAAAAGTCCGTGGCATCACCATCATCAGTGGTTTGGACACCTGACTTGCTCAGGCTTGACCTCGCTGCCTGACCCCTGTTTTATCTGTGTCACTGTCCCCAGGATGTCGCCCAAGCAGACCTTCTGCTGGTGCCTGCTTCCACCTGGGGCTGTTTGGGGCCATCTGTGATGCCCCTGGGGCAGGAGGTGCCACGTGGCCGTGACCTGCTGTGCGCAGGGTTGTCTCCCACCGTCCTGCCGTGAGCTGCTCTCAGACATGACTTCTGAAGCAGTTCACTGCATTAGCAGACGTGGGAAGCTGTCGTCCTCTGTCTGTGGCACAGACAGCAGCTTGCTCTGAGCCCTGCTCTGCTGCAGAGCCCGTGCCATCTTGGGGGGCTGAGGACAGACCCATCCCCGGGGACTGACAGGATGCAGGGGCATTTATTGCCAACACTCACTGACCAGGGAGAAACAGATCTTCTCTGGAGTAGGCTATTAATCAGATGAGAATTCCTCGTTGTCCTGTAAACCGATGGGATGACTTATTATTCTCAGACATTGTAATAACTTAATGAGCCTCATGAGCATTAACTGAATAAGAAAATCAGGTCATTTGGTGCTGCCTGGTGTTAATGATGAGTGAAGATATTTCTGAGCTAATCACTGGGCTAGTGTCCCTTGGGCTTTGGCTGCCTCCAATTCCTCAGTTTTATTGACTTTTATTTGTGAAATGAAAAAGGGCTCGTGTTGAAACACAAGCTCATCTGCCCAGTGAGGTCCATTTGACTGCTCTGGGCTTAGCCATGGCGTTCTTGTCACCAAATTAAAGGTATCGTTTCAGTACATTCCTGAAAGTTTTGCTGATGTGAATGAGAAGTATGTTGAATTGAAGGGAATTAAATTCAGAGTGGGTCCTGGCAGCTGTCAAAGTGAAGAGACTGTGTGTGAGAGCTGGCGTGGCCGGGTGCCCCCCCTCAGCCTCCCTTGCACTTCTGCCTTCCACTTCCCACCTCCCATTTCTGACGCCGTCTGTCTGTCTGCTCCCCAGACGAAGACATGGACCCTGCCACCATCCAGCAGATCAGCGAGTCCGTCCTCTCCCTGCGTCTCCCCATGGATGCTGCCGCAGTCCTGAGAAAAATGACTGAGATCCAAAATCTGGCGAAGAAGCTGCAGTGCCCAGAGAGCGTACTTGCCCAGACGGCCGAGGACATTGCCAGGGCCAAGCAGCTTCAGCAGGAGGCGGAACAAGCCAGGTCAGCTGGGGTTCAAGGGCTTTTGGCAGCCAAGGGTCACTCAGCCAGAGGGTGAGGTGGGTCTCAGTTGGGTTGAAATCTCACCCTGCTGGAGCTGCACTGACTCGCTGAGTTTTAGCCCTGGATCCTTGGTGTCCATACAGCACCTCAAGAATGAATCTGCAGTCTCTGGCTGCCAAGAATAGACCTCGTTACAGCTACCAGAACAAGAAGGTCTTTACCAAAAGTAATGCAGGCTTTTATTTCTTGAATCCCTGCAATGGGAGATGACAGGGTAGCCCTGGTATTACTCGATATTGGTGACCTACATCCTAATTGCACAAGAGAGCATGAGGGGATTAAATGGGCTACTTGTTTTCTGGGTGAAAGTTGGGAGGATTATCCCATGGCCCCTTCAAAAGGAATTACAGAGTGCCCTTGGAAATTTGGAGCATCTCCTTTGTCACGTGTTGACTTGCAGCAATATCCCGGTGAGAAGGTTGGTGGGATAAGTGTGTAAACTCCTTGTCTGACACCTGCTTAACCTGCTGGAGGTGGTGAGACGAGTCCGGCTCTATGGCCCAGCCCGAACAGTCCCCCTGCAAGCAGAGAAGTGTTCACTGGAACCGGTCCAGGGGTTATTGCTTTCCCTGCAACACTTTTTCTTGCACTACTTACAAAACAAGTATTTTGAACTAGTTTAAAGGAAGGCTTTTCTCTCCCCTTCTCAGTTTGTCTCCTCTGCTTAGAGGTACGAAGTGGCAGTAACATTGCCCTTGAAAAGGAACCTGCCGGGAGTGCAGTGTGTGCAGACGTGTGGGCTTGGGGCTTTGGCGGGAGGGAGACTGCCACCTTCTCAGCAGCAACCCCAACCTTCTTGCTTCTTTATTTACTCCCTGCCACCGTGGTTTCCAACTCATGCCATTATTTACACTCCCTCCTGGCTGTTTCCCCCATTCCCCCAGGAACCGGGCGAATGTCGTGGAAGGCAACGTGGAAGAGGTGGTTGGGAATCTGCGACGAGCCAACACGGTGCTCCTGGAGGCACAGGGTGCTATCAGGGGCTCAGGCTCTTCCCTCCGGTTCATCCAGGAGCGCGTTGATGAAGTGAGTGATGTGCAGTGGTTTCCCAAATAGCAACACTGCCCTGACTGCTGTACCTTTGAAACTTCCCCACTTGGTAGAGTCCTGCACCAGCACGGCTGAGAAATGGGGTCTGGTGAAGCTTTTGCTGTAAAACTCTCTTCCTTCTGCTGTTCCTGGTTGTGTAACTTCTCCAAACTCCAGCCCTGTGGCTGCTGTTCTCATCTGCACAGGGAGCAGTTCCTCTCCCTGCTGAAACTCCCCATCTGAGATGTGGTTATCAAGCACCGTAGCCGGTCCCCGCAGAGGGGAAAAAACCATTAGGAGTGGGATTTGGGTGTGATTTCCTTCTCAGTGTGAATCGCTCTGCTTTTAGATCGAGGCTGTTCTTGGTCCGGCTGAGAAGAACGTGAAGTCCGTGGCGGAGCAGCTGGAAGGGCTGATGGAGGGGCTGTCGCGGCTGCAGCGCGACGTGAACCAGAACCGCCTGCGTGGCACCGACGCGCGGGACACGGCCGGGCAGGCGGGCGAGCAGGCCAGGAGTGCCCAGCAGGTACTGGCCAGACGGGTCACGGCCGTGCTCTGCTCCCCCGCTGTCGTTGGACACCCCAGCCAGCTGCGTCCTGGCACGTTTGTGGGTGAGGCGAGGAGCCTTTCCCGTTCGGGCCACAGCTTGCCTGTTGTCGTGTCACTTTGCATTAATCTGATGCATTATATCGCTGCGGAATTTTTCCAGGACCTTTCCCAATCCTAGTGCTTTTTGCTGGAAACTTCTCTCGGCTGCATCTCCTGCCTGAGGCAGAGTCACCCATGCAGCTGTCAGTCAGCATCCTTCGGGGCACATCACAAACTTACCCATTTGTGTAACTTCATGGCAAAGCCCTAATGCACGATCCATTTAATATTTAAAACGGATTCAACACTGGAAAATCCTCCATCCTCCCAGTCTTTTTGCATGATCCTACAGCTTATTTGCTTTCCCACAGGCTTTTGAACAAGTGAAACAGATGTACGCTGAGCTGAAGGGGAGGATGGAGCAGAACCCAGCGCTGGGCGAGCAGGGCCGCAGGGTGCAGAGCATAGACCTGGAGGCACAGGCTCTGCTGGAGGAAACGCTGGCCACGATGCTCAGGATGGAAAGTAAGGCTCCTTGGGAACTCAGGGCTGTAATCTCGCACCCCGGGGAAGGGCTTTTGACTCCCCACAGGGCGAGGGAAGGACATGAGGAGGCAGACGGCGTACTTCAGGCAGGGAGGTGCAGATTCGGGCTGCGTCTGCTGGTGCTGTGCCAGTAAAGTCAGGTTTTGCGTGGGCGAGTGGGTGGCTCTGCCTGCGATGTCAGCCTGTCCCCCATTTTCTTCTCCACGTTCACTTCAAGCACTCATAAGTAATGGATTCGGAGCAGTTGTGTTGGGGTGTTTTCATGGGGAGAAGAGGGAACGTGAGAGGAAGATGAGAGATTTGTTTTCCTCGCCCCAGCAGCGCTGGCAGGAGGGCAGCAGAGGCTCAGCCGGGGAGTGCGGTGGACTTGCTGCCTTCCTCCTGTCCCATCGTCACGGTAGAATGATGCCCTTTCCTGCCCTCTCTCCTCAGCTTTAGAGGCAGAAATTCGGGAAAGCAACAAGGCTTTGATGTCCAAGTCGGCCAGGCTGTCGAGCCTGGAGAAGCAGGTGGAAAGGATCCGGAGTGCCATCAGCAAGCAGGTCGCCTACTACGAGAGCTGCTCCTGAGCGAGTGCCCGCGCTCCCAACGCCTTCCTCCTCTGCAGGCACTGGTTCCTGTATTTATTCCCATTTTCCGGCAGGATTTTTCATGTGCCTGCTGTCTCTATTTTTAGCAAGTTCACTTTCCGTACCTGTGGGAAATAGCTGCCCCGAGCCAGAGGAGCAGCCCCCTGGAGGGGGCAAACCTCGCTTGGCCTGGCTGGAGCTGCCCGGTGTTGGAGGAAAAAGGGGCAGAGACGTCAACCTTCCATTGCCAGTGGAAGCGTCCCCGAAGCTGCTATTTTCAGAGGGGTTTATAAACCAAGACATTATCTCTTATTCTTGTTTTAGCTCTTTTAGCTGAATTTTGTTGTTCAAATTAAAACCCTCACGCGAGGCTTTTTAAAACTTTTTATCTGCGCTGCAGTGAATTCTTGAAACTTGCTGGGGCTTCAGTGCTTCCCTCCCAGACTTTTCTTTGAGAACCGGATCACAGAAATTGAGATTTTTATTTCCATCTTAATCTATACAACGTACCTGTATTTACACAAATAATAGGAACGTGATCTCATGCTCGGAGGTGAAGTCAAGTGTCTCGTTTGACTTTCTGCCACGATCTGCTTATTTACCACGTCACGCTTTGCCAGAGAACTACCAGAGGGAGCAGGTCTGCAGCTGCACAGGGAGCGCTTTAGAAGGGACTTAATAGACCGTTTCCACATCAAATTTCTATGAATAACCAAGAGGTACTTTACAAAACAAAACTCAGCTTTATTAAGCAAGTATTTATTGTGCAATTACAGACTTGAAAGCAGGGGGGTCGACCTTGCTGTGAGTGTTGTCAGACGTCAGGAGGGTGCTAGCAGGTTGGCTCTGCTTCCACAGCCGAAGGGAGAGCCGTGCAGCCTGGGCAGCTGCTTGATGCTGAACTTCAGAGTGCCGAAGCCTGGGACTGACCGAAATCAAAGGAATGGATGGGATGCAGGTTGTGAAAATAGCTGAGCTGCCACTGGGTAAAACTCCGCATGGCTTTGGTTTATGGGGTTGACGTTGTGCAGTGCACTTGTTACGCATTGGACAGCTAAAGAGTACACAGAAAACAAAAGCTTGTAGCATCGAGCGATGTCGCATGGCTAATATACACTGAATGTGCGAGCAGTGGCCTCAGACTTTCCCCTTGAAAGTGCCTTCTCCCAGCTTTAACGATCCAGAGACACCCCGAGGCCACTGCGTTGATGGATGCCTGGGACTAAGGTGCTGCTGTCACCGGCCGGTCGCCGCTGCCCGCTGGCTCCTGGCGGGACACAGCCTCCCTCCTCGCTTGTGCTGCCGATGTCTGGCTTTGAAGTGCAGAAAAGAGTCAAACAGCCCTTCTGTTTCTGCAAGAGAGAGAATTTCGGTTGAGGCTTGAGCTTTGTTTCACTAGCCTGCCACCTTCAAAACGTGCTCTGTTAACGAGCAGGAGCGTGGGGTCAGGAGCAGCTTAGATCCCTGTCTGTGCCTTGTTGGTAAAGGGCTATTGGAACGGACCTTTTTGGAGCCTGTAGGAGATCTGACGGGCGTTTGCCTCTTCTATTTTTGTGTATTACAGTTCTCTCTGTATAATCTGATCATAAAAGGTGATGGGACGTAGCTCACTTTCTGTAGCTTTTGTGGAGAGCTCTGCTAGGACACGCTCTCCTCTGAGGGGCATCCTTTATTGCAGGATCTCAGAGAAGCTTCGTGCTGCTCCCAGAGAATGTGGTGCAAATGATTACGGTTTAGCGAGTCCTGAATTAATCCCAGCTGTGGTCAGACACGGTGATGCTTTCACGACTGTGCTCTGCTCCCCTACAAAACCAACATCTCTGCTCTCTGCTGCCAAAGCCCCTCGTCCTGACCTGCCTGGGCCGAGCCTGGGGAGGGGAAGAGCCCCTCGGGCTGCAGAGATGTCCGTGTCCTGGCTACACTTCTGTGGACCAGCAGCCCCGTCAGCCCTTTGCCCATGGCCACAGCTGATTCCCAGCTGGAAAACCCCTCACCCCAGCTGATGGAGCTGTTTGGTCCCAGTCTGACTCCCAGTGAGCAGCTCTGAATAATATAAATATAAATATAAATGCTTGGCTTCCCCTCACAGTCTCCTCGGGCAACCCCGGTGTAATTGTAAGAGTTGGATTCAGAGTCACTGGACTGGCCTTAATGGAAGCTGAAAGGAGATTTCTTCCTCCAAAGGTGGTTTTGTTCAGGCTTTTTCTGTTGCAAAAAACCCGCGAGTCAATTTATTTCACGTACAGTCACTTTGCTATTTGTGCCTTTCCCTTTTTCATGCCGTAATGGGATTAATTAAAAGCAGCTAGTGATGGGATTGCAGAGCGCTTACCGCTGGCAATGTGGGGACCCGGTGGCTGCCTCCATCACATGATCAAACAAACTCCAGTTTGCCCAGTGCCACAGTGAGAAGAGTGTTTACTGGTTTTCACTGGGACAAGAACTTCTGATTTGAAGTGACTGGTTAGAAATGGGAGATCAGAAGAGAAAGAAGAAAAAAAAGAAAAATTAGCAGTATTTACCATCATTCTGCAGGTGAATTGAGAATGTTTTTTTAATATAAAGAACATCAGCTGCTGAAAGCAAATTGGAGCGAGTCGATGCTCCAGCAAGTGCCTGGAAATACTTCAAGGGAGGTGCCAGGAGGATGGGGGTGGTCTTTTTTCAGTGGTGCCCAGGGACAGGACAGGAGGGAACGGGCAGAAACTTGGACATAAGAAGTTCCATCTCAACATGAGGAGGAACTTCTTCCTTTTGAGGGTGGCAGAGCCCTGGCAGAGGCTGCCCAGAGAGGTGGTGGAGTCTCCATCTCTGGAGACGTTCCAAACCCACCTGGACACGTTCCTGTGGGACCTGCTCTGGGTGGACCTGCTCTGGCAGGGGGTTGGACTGGGTGATCTCCAGAGGTCCCTTCCAATCCCATGTCACTCTGTGAAAGGCAGGGTCTTGTCACTTGGCCCCACTGAGTAATTGGCATCAGCAGCTTTAGCCGCCGGTGATGTCAGGTTTTGGAGAGCAGATGTGCTGGAGTCCACGAGCGTGGCACCGAGCGCTGCTGCCTCGGCTCGCTGCGGGCTCTGGGCATGCAGCCTGGGCACCCTGCCCCACCTGCAGCATCTATGGCCATGGGGGACACCAGGCTGGGCACAGCCATCCAGCCCAGCCCTCCTTAGTCCTCCCTCCTTTCTGCCTCCACCTGGGGCTGGCAGCTTATGTCCCAGGTCTCTCCTTCCAGGGACGGTTACTCCCATGCACTTTGCTGGAAATTGTGGCTAACGACTCAGATACCTACTGGGATTTCGCGGATTTTTTAAGCAGCACGGCCTCGGAGCAGAAGGACGGCTTTGTTTTGTCGTGCCCCATGCAGGTGGGACTGCAGCCGCAGGAGGTTCTTCCCGGGGGGCTGTGGTTCTCCGGCAGGACCAGGCTGCTGCCCGTGGGCACCACCGTCTTCTCCGGGTGGCTTTGGAGCTTCCCCTCTCTCATTCCTGCATCTTCCTCCAGCTGAGAGGGAGGGTCTGGGTCGCCCCGTGTGGGCACTGGGGGTTGGGGGGTGTCCTTGTCCGCGTTTGGGGTTGCTGGCCGGCTGGCCACCGCCGGCGTGTTGGGTCTGGACGCCTCCGAGACCTGGATAACGGGGAGGGGGCTCTCGGCCGCGGCGTGACCGTTCATGTGGAGCTTCTTCATGTGGTGCACGACGACTGCGGCGTTGAAGGCTTGCTGGGGAAGGGGAGAGAAAAAAACAGGGTGAGCACAGAGCGGGGCAGGTGCTGGGGGGCGAGGGGACTTGTCCCTGTGCCCCCCACCCGGGGCGGGCAGCGCTGCGCGGGGCAGCACCCGCTGTTGGCACAGGGCGTGGGACCTGCCCGTCCCTGGCACAAACAGGGCGGTTCCCAGCGAATACAAACGGTGGATGCTTGGGAAGATGTAAAATCGCTTCTAGAGGAGGGAATTGGGGAACAGCTGTGAATCACCCCCCGGCGTGAAACGCAGACTCGGGCTGAATTTTGAATGTATTTAAAATGCTGTCCTACATGTGCTTCCCGTGGCATTCCCCTCGCCGCCCGAATTCTTACTGAAACACTTGAAGCAAATGAAGTACCAATTTCCCTCAAGACCAAAAGGAGGAAAAGCTGCATTAAGCTGGCAAAAAAAGATGAGCTGACGGAGCGCCCACTTACTCCCGCAGCTAAAGGCAGTTAAAATCCTTGCCCTCTCCCCTTTTCTTTCTTGGCGAGGCTGCTCGAGCTCTGTCTGTGGTCAACCCACCGCTCTGCCCTGTGGCAGGGAATCTCCACCCAACCTCCCCGAGAGCCAGTTTCCAGGCGGCCGTCGGAGGGTCTTGGCGCCGGGTGATGCCCCCCGGGCGTTGCTCCGTGCTGGTGCCAGGGCTGGAGGCTCGAGGACTTACCCTCCACTTGCTCTTTGCAAAGTTCTTCTGGATCTGGGCGCTGACAGATGGGTATATGTCACGGTGCAGGGCTGTATTTCCA
Organism: Pedionomus torquatus; assembly: GCA_013398155.1. Lineage (NCBI taxonomy): Eukaryota > Metazoa > Chordata > Aves > Charadriiformes > Pedionomidae > Pedionomus > Pedionomus torquatus. Next base: position 360,218 of record VZRU01021447.1, on the reverse strand, counting down.
TTAATCCTGCAGATGGGGAGAGGAGAAAAGGGGCTCGTAGGCAGATGGCATCTGTAAGGCATCCCGCATTCTGCCGGCGACCGACGGCTTCGTACGTTCAATCAGCAATAATTAAACCCAAAGGAAAAACAGCAACAAAATGGAACGCAAACACACACTTCAAGGCTTGGGAAATTGGGGTGGGATTTCGTCTTTGCCTCTGTTTATGGAGGCAAATATGCACAAATTGCATCTTTAATTATTCATCGTTCTCTTTCTTGGTGCCTGAAGGAGGAGGCAGCCCGGGCCACGCGGAGGCAGAGGGTGATGGGGGTGAGGGGGGCCGGGGGGACACCCCTGCTCTG
>VZRU01021447.1:334261-355593 GCA_013398155.1 Pedionomus torquatus | reverse complement strand
GAAGGGCTCCGGATGAAAAAATATTAACTGGGGACATACCAAACCTTCACACTTAGATGATGTGAATTTGAGTTGAACTGTTCAGCTAAATAACTCTAAAAATGTGAGCAAGTGCAAACCGAGCAGGTTTAGAAGTTGCCCTGAAGAGTACTTACATCCCTCTGTTTTAATTTATTTATTCTTTTTTTTTCCTTTTTCCTCTTTCCCAGGGAGGGCTGTGCTGTGTGTAGTTACATCCTAACAANGTGTTCCAGCCAGGAGGCAAGGTGCCAGGATGGGGGGTGCTGGGGGTCCCTGGGGGCTCGGGGTTGCAGGTGGTGGGAGGGAGCCCCATGGTCACAGCACCAGGGATTTACCTGACTCGGAGATATCGTCCCAAAACGGAGACTCGAACTCATAGTAGCCTTCCTTAATCTTTTCAAACAGTTTGGATTCGGTCTCTTCGTAGAAAGGGGGGTACCCGCAGAGCCTGGGACAGAGCAGAAAGCAGCCCTCCTTCAGAGCTGCCACCCACCCTCCTCGGCACATCACCCCTGCGGGCCGGCCAGGCTGGGCACGCGTGGGCAACACGGGCGAGAGAGTAACGGGCTGCTCTGCCCACCCCTCCCTCCCTCCCGTCCACGTGTGGCGATAAAGCTGCAGAAAAGAGTTAAAAACTTCACTGCAGCAGCGAAAGGACAAAGCCACAGCTGGTACGTAGCTGCAGGGTGTGGGAGGAAATGAGACAGAAAGTACCGGGGAGGATTGAATGGTATTTGTAGGCAACTGGAAGAAAAAAAAGAGAACACAAAGCTTGGGATGAGGCACATAATAGAGAAAATGTGATTCCTTTCATCTCCGCTCCAGTGAGTCCATGCAAGGGATGCTTGGGATGCATCCACACAAGGGATGCAAGGGATTCACGGCTGCTGCATCCCCCAGTGAGGTGGGGGCTCTGGACTGGGCTGCGCTGGTGCTGCCGCCCTGCAGAGGCGTGTGGGGGGCACCGAGGAGCTGGGGGTCGGGGGCAGGAGGGGTGGGCTGCGCGTCGCTCCTACTCACAGGATGTAGGTGATGACCCCGATGGACCAGCAGTCCACGGCTTTGCTGTACGGCTTCTGGGCCAGCACCTCGGGGGCTGCGCAGCCCAGAAAATGAAATGGAAAAAAAAAAAAAGAGAAAACTCTGAGCAATAATAATTTACGCGATATTGGGAAAAGCCATAGTTCCTCGTACGCTTGGGCTCTGAGATGCCAGTGAGGGAATCGGCCCGTAACGGCCCCGGTCACCAGCGGGGTTGGTCTGTGCTTTTTGTCACTGTTTTATGCCACTGCACAGAAAGAGCCACTGGTGGTTTCTGCCGGTGTCCTGAGGTTTTAGCCAGTAACTGTGGATGAAGCTAATGCGGTCCAGTGGGCGTTACATGAAATCCCGTTGTGTTAAAATTATTTTTGTCATTTTTCGACAAATACCTGACTAATGCTGAATTATATTGCTCTGAAAATTATCCTTTCACTGGCACTTCTAAACGTTCTGGGATGTCACAGCCTGTACGCTCATTTGTAATCCGGCCTTTATGTGGTCCATGCAGTGCGTCCGTGAGCAGCAGGTTGTTAATACAGAATTACATAATGATGTATTTATTTTCCTTTCTTCTAGATGATGTGCTGTACGTGCACAGTCCCCCCCGCCCCGGCACAAGCCCGTTCCTCAACTCACCAACGTATCCCGGGGTCCCGCAGGCAGTGGACATGATGCCGTTCTGTTCCATCTTGGACAAGCCGAAGTCCGTGATCATGATTTTGGAGTTTTCTTCGGGAGTAAGGTAAAGGAGGTTTTCAGGCTGTGAACACAAGAATGGTCAGAGGTTGAAATTTGTGGCAGAAAAATGGAAAGGAAGGGCAGAAGGTCCCGGGGCAGAGCAGGCAGAGCCCGTGGTCGTGCCAGCTCCCCGTGGCACTGCTGGGGCCCAGGGCTCACCTTCAGGTCGCGGTGAACGATCCCGTTTTCGTGGAGGTACTTCACTGCTGTCAGGACCTGGTGGATCACCACACTCGCATCCTTCTCCGTGTAAACTCCTCGTTCCAAAATTCTGTCAAACAGCTCTCCCCCAGATACCCTGTGGGAAAGGTAGTTTGGGAAGGAGAAGGCTGAAGAGAAAATTAAAGTAACTCGTGCTTTCCTGCACAAGACAAGGTAACTTTCTGGTCCTTTTACACCTCCACCTACAGCAGAACCCTTCCTTGGGCAGCAGATTTTGAGAGGCTGAGAGGCTGATGGCCGCTCTCGAGGACAATTTCAGGGTAGCAGTAAGTCTTCCTTAGGTTATTTGGAATTTATGTACCAGTAAGTCTTACTTACTGGTGTGGTTATTAGGACTTTGGGTAAGGTTAGGAGGCAGCTCCCACGGGTGTCCAGCGCCACGGGCAGGACTGGCTCTGGGCTCTGCTTCACCACCAGATCTGTGGTTTTCTGTGCTTTCTTTCTTTAGCTAAATCTGCAAGTTAGCAGTAGCAGCCGGGTGCTCGGAGCTGCTTTCTCTGCAGCTGACATGTTGCCCAGTTTCATTTCTAGAAACCCTGCGTGGCACAGCTTTAATTAGAAATACTTCTGTCTCTGCCCTGCTCAACTGTGATGAATTCATTTGCATAAATAGATCCTAATCTTGGATTAAAAACTTGCTGCTAAAAGGAGCACGGGCCACGACGGCGTGAGCAGGGTCCCTGCGGCTCTCGCCCCGTTGGCGAGGGGAGTTTGGTGGGCGCTGGCGGGGGCAGCTGAAGTGCAGGGCTCGGGACTGCGAGTGTGAAATAGGGCGCACGACCCGGGTCCTGCCTCCTCTTCCTCTCTGGCCCACAAAGAAACAGCTCTGCGGACACTTACAGCTGCATCACCAGGTAGAAGTGGGTTGTGCTCTCGTAAATATCTTCTAAAGTCACGATGTTTTCGTGCTTTATTCTGCAAGGATAAATGCAGGTGAGAAACAAACCTGGCAAGGGCAAAGTGGCTTTTCAAGTGGAAAACCCCCCGGTCGCCTTGCTGCCCTCCCCAGTGAGACTCCACGGGGCTCTTCCCAGCCCACCTCCCTCGCCCGGTGTGGCGCAGGATCGATGGTGCCGCCGCAAACTCCCTTCGCAGCACCAAGCACCAGTCGTGGAGAACCAGACCCCGAGAAACTTTACCAATCTACTGATCCACAGTAACACTTCTGTGTTCTTCAAAAAGAAATACTTATTTCTTTATGCAGTTCTTACTGTGGAGCCACACGTCTTAGGAAAGGACATTTGTTCTACCTGACGTTACAGTGGACGTGTACTCACTTTTTCAGCACTGCTATTTCATTCTCCAGGCTGCTCTCCCTTGTGAGAGGAGACTTCTTGATGCACTTCAGAGCAAAGAGCTTGCCCGTGCTTCTCTGCTTCACCAGGAAAACTTCTGAAAAGGCACCTCTGCAGAGAGAAGTTGTATTTCAGCAGGTGCTGCTGCTGTGAACTGGAAGAATAGTTACAGGGAGAAAGAAAACACCCAAGAAAAAGCAATATGGTGGTAATTTAACTCTGACTGATGCTGATTGTAAAGCTGGAACTACATCTCCAACAGCTCCAAGCTTAGGATATGCAATGTACTATGTAGAAAAACCTCCACAATTTTCTCTGTTTGTAGGGAAAAGGTTATTTTCAAATAGCTCATCATGAAGCGGTGTTGAGAAAAAAGATCCCCAGAATGAAATTAAATCACATTCTTCAGGACTGTCTGTAAAGACAGTGAAGGGTCTGGTCCAGTGGTCCAGGTGACGGGTGAGCTTCAGCCGTGCCCGGCTCAGAGCTCCTGGTTTTCAGGAGATGCCTTGGGTGGGTGATTCCCTGATTCTGTGGGTGCAGGAGGAGGCACCACCCATGGTCTCCCAGCTCGCTCTCTTTTTTTTGCTCTTGAATCCATTGGGAATGGGGGGATGCCCCTGCGCTGGTGCCAGCTACGCCAGGGAACTGTATCAACAGCCACCTTGTGAGCAGGGCACAGCTCGGGGGCTCACTGGGGTCAATGGTCCCTGGGGAGAGATCAGCAGCCTCCGCTCTGCTTAAGACAAATCGTGTGTCCTGAGAGACCCCATGGTCCTGGGACTGTCCTTCACTTTCCCTGTCAGCATCACCCCGAGGGCTGAGACAGCCCGACTGCGGTGAGAGGAGCCAGATGATGCTGCAGTTTGGGTCTGTCAGCCAATGCTCTGTACATCTACAGTGGATGGATAACTCCAGTTAATGTTTTAATTTGACTTCTCGTGTGTTTTCCTTCCTGCAGAGACTGCTCATACCCGCGTACCCCGGGACGTGGAGTGTCTCCTACATCCCCGATAAGGTGAACCCCAGAGCAGCCGGGAGCAGGTATTTATAACGTGCCTAATGCTCACAATCCTGTTAAAGGTTTGTCTTAGGCGGCCGGACACATGTCTCAGGGTAGTGACAGTGCATACTTTGCCGGGTCAGTCCTCAATAATCCTCAGCAAATGAGCAGCAGATTAATTGATGGCAGTTAAATGGAACTTGCCGCCGAGTCTGCAAAGCCCTGGAGGGCGGAGGGAGGAACGTGAGCGAGTGGCACCAAAGCACCGTCCTGGTTGGGATGCTGGTGCAGAAAACCCAGTAAAGAAGGGAGAAAACCTCCTGTCTTGCAGTAAACAAGGGATCCAGCGCACTGTGCAGATGGATTGGTTGAGCACAGAGCTGTACCCGTCTGGCAAGCGGGGCTTCACTCCTGTGTCTTTGACACAGGGGCTGTGGAGCCCAAAGGCAGCTCCTTGCTCAGCTCAGCTCAGCCTTCCTCCTCCTCCTCCTCCTCTGTTAGCCCCGTGGCGCTGATGAAACAAGGTGCAAGACCACTGGGACACTGAGGAACTGGGCTCTCCCAAGACTGATTCCTAGCAAGGCTGAGGGATTCCTTTAAAAAAAACAACAACAAAAAAACCCCAAACAGAACCCCCTGCGGATGTTTGGGAAGGTGTCCCAACAGATGAGCTGGAATCTTCGTTTCACTCAGTAAATGGGGTGCAATGGACTTCCCTCTTCTAGCCCAAAAAGCGCTTGGTGTCGGGACCTTTTCCTTGTTTTACACTTTTTTCTCCTTTCATCCCTTTGAGCTCCAAAGGCTGTTTCGTGGAAATGCCCTTCACGTTCCTGAGAGCTCTCAGGGAATGGGAAGGGGCGTCCTCACTAAGGTCCCTGATCCAGCCGCTGGGGGTGCGGGGAAGGAGATAATAAGTTCCAGGTAGTTGTAGGTCCCAGATCTTTGTATTCTTTGGGTAGCTGAAGTGCTGCATGTGGGAAAAATCCCAATTTCTAATGCTAAATTTTCCTATTAATTTAATAGTAGGAAATGAACAACCTACAAATCAGATGCTGGGGCATCTGCTCTATATATCTGTCCCCAACAGTTTATAATAATTATGCCCCTTATTGAAAAATGATGAATCAACAAATTGGCTAGGAGAGCACAAAGCTTTTTCTAACCTCATTCCTTTAGAGAAAGCCGCTGGATAATTAACTAGTTCCTGAGGCTGACCAGGAGCAGGGTAATTTAAACTGCTGCCCAGCTCTGGAGGAGCTGTTTTTTGGGAGCTCTGCCACGCGTTCTGAACTTGCAGAAGATCTGCCTGTGGCGGAACTTGCTGGTGGAGGTAACTCAATTCCTCCTCCACCACCTTGTTTTCTTGTCTCATTCGCATGAATAGGCAAATTAAGCTGTTAACTCCCAGAGAAGTATTGTGCAGCATCAACACCCTCCCTGTTTCATCCCTCAACTGAGTCAGGGTTGAGGAGCTAAATGTACACATTGTTGTTCTAATACCTCTCCCAGAGCCATCCCTTGACTTTGCTTGCCCTTGCAGCAGCAGCTCCGTGTGCTCAGCAGGAAAGGGGCGAAGCCCAAACTGGGCGACCACACAGGCTTTGAGGGGAAGGAGAAGGAGGAGAGGGCAGGGCTGCCCCCGAGCCGGTGGGAAGGAGCTGGCAAGTGCCAGCTTGGCAAGTGTGAGCCATGAATCACAGCTCGCCCACCACCTCACCTCAGGACCAATGCCAGGCTCAGGAGATATTTTCTCGTGACATTGGCCAGTGCCAGGGGGTCATGGTGCTGGGCAGGGGAGCAGGTATCTAGAGGTGGCTCTGGCTGGGGAGCAGCTCTGGTACTTACGATCCCAGGGCCTCCATGAAAATGAATGTTTTTCGGATGTTGCTCGTCTGTTTCTTCCAGGAGCTGCTGTCGTCCTCTTCCTTGCGACCCATCTCCTCCAGAGTGGAAGCAGGGAACACTGCGAGGAAGAGGAGGAGGAGAGAGGTGACATGGGGGCATGGGAAGAACGGGACCGCCCTGAGCTAGCGGGGCTCAGGATGCTGTGGATGGTGTTTGCGTGGGCAGAGGGGTCAGACCTTTCAAGTGTGTGAAATTCTCCGCTGCTTTTGCTGCCGGCAGCCGTTAGCACTGACCGGCCCTGCCGCTCCGTCCCGCTCCAGCCGTCAGGAGCGGCCAAATACCAGATGGGCTGGGGAGGAGCTGGTGGCCATATGGTAACGCTCACTTGTCAGCAGACTCATCTAGCGCGTGCTGGCAATTACAAATGTTTATATTGTGCTTCATATTGACAGGCTGAATAGCTGCTAATTTTAACTAGAGCATCCATGAGTTAATGGATTAGAAGTTAGGTACAGCCAGTGATGGGGATGGATTATAGTTGAGCTGCTTTTGTCGCTCAAATAATAAACAGTTTAAAGAGCTCGTGACTGCAGGGAGGGGAATCGATATAAAACGTTTTGTTGATCTGTCGTGTACGGTTTGCGCCGCTGTCGTCTTTAATTTCTGTCTCCTGACAGATGGCTTTTGCTCTGAGTCATAACCTCCCCATTGCCTTTTTCTCGCAGGGCTGCGATGCCGCGGTGCCGGGGGGTGCCCTGCCCTCGTGGGGTGTCGATGCTGCAGCTGGGGAGCGACCCGTCCCCCCCACGGCCCCCACTCAGCGTGTGGAGGCGAGAGCAGCTCCCAGAAAACGATGGTTTGGGGAGTCGCCCCGAGAAGCAGGGCGGCTGCCTGGGGTATCGGCGCTGAAGGATGGAGCCGCAGGAGATCTGCTCTGTCAGGACTCCTGCCTGATCCGTGTGTCTGAAACACGTGCCCTCGCTCATGGGTGGCTTGACCTTGGCCAGGTCCCAGTCCCTGACCTCCTCCCAGCACTAAGCTCTTTCTGCCCCTCTCTGTGCTCCGACGGCCAGTAACGCTCCTGGGGTCGCTCACCTGAGAGGTGGGGGAATTAGAGCTTGCACGAGGTGTGAAATGTTACACAAACGTCTAAGCGCTCTTAAGAAGATCAGATCTGACATTGCAGAACTGGAAGAATGCTGGAAGGTGAAAAAGAAGCCCTGAGACTAGAAAAAAAATTAAAAATATGGCCTGTCTGCACTATTGGGAAACAAAAGGAATGCTCTGAAAGTACCCCCGGGCAGCTGGGGTTTGGGTGCTGCCAGCAGCACCCTCGGCACCTGGAGCATCCCCTCGGCACGTGGAGCATCACCATCACCTCCCCACGCCCTGAGAGCCACAACGGGGCCTCTGAAGGACAAAGAACAGTCTTTTGTGCAGAAATGAGCCTTCGGAAAAGGCAGAAGTATTAAAGCAGGGAAAAAGCTGGAAGATGTTGTTTCGTGACAGACAGCTCAGATACTGAATTCCTTCTGAACCTCGTTTATCTCCTTAATTAGCACGGTTTCAAGCATTTGAGCTCCTTGACACAATTTTTTAAAGGTTTAACATTCTTGAAAACAAAATTGACTCCAATTGTAAACAATTGAAGGCTTCAGTCTATAAAACCACCAAAGACCAGCTTGCACTTGACCTCTGTTTACCTTCTGGATTCTGATGCGTCACTCCGAGAAATGCAGCTCCTCGGGGGAAGCAGCCCTGTCCTGCTCCTTGGAGTCTGTGGAGCTCCACAAAGGCTCTTCGCAAAAGCGCTGACCAATTAGTAGAAACCTTCCTGCCAGTATTCTGGGCCCCAAAATGAAGTTTGCCTTTGCAGCAACCTGCCCGTCCTACCCAACCCTCTGCAGAACTGGAGCATCACAACAAGTGAATCCTCAGCAGAGGCGTCCGGCTGCCGGGGAAGGTGAGTTTCAGCCACTTTAATCCAATGTCAAGTGCACGTGCTGGTGCGGTGGGGAAGGACAGGTAAAGGGCAGATGCCCTCTCCGTTGCTTTCCCAGCCTCCTGTCAAACCCAGGATATGAAATATTAAAAAAAAAAAAACAAAAGTAGGTCAGCCTGGCCCCAGGGATGAACAGAACAGTATTTTCGTCCCCGTCCCTGCGGGGAAGCACGGCCCAGTTGGCATGAGCTCTTTTGGGGGCAGCCCAGAAACCCCTCCTGGGGAGGCTGGACCAGGCTGTGGCACCGGGACAGGGGTGACCGTCCCCCCCATGGCAGCGGGAGGTGGCAGTGGGGCCACGTACGCTCCGTCCTGTGAGCTGGGCCCGTTGGAGCCCAAGAGTCACATTCGCCCAGTGTTTGCTCATTTGAGCTCGACTCCCTCCGCGTTCTCGCGTTTCATTCCCTACACATTCAACAAGTCTCATTGCAGAATGGATTTTGCTTCCGAAGGAAGGTAGTACCGTGTTTTCTTTATTCTCCTGTGAATCATCTGCTCGTCTTCTAGTTCCTCCTTCTGTCACTCCCCGTTCGGCATTTGGTGTTGCTGGTGTCTGGAGGAAAGGCTGGATGAATCGCTCTGACTCCCTCCAGGTGCATTTGAGTTCCTGCTGTCTCAGTTTCCCTCTGCCATCACCAGCAAGTCATTTCCTGCCTCCCCTCTTTCTGCGAGGAAGGGGATAAGTGCTGCTATTTTGAGAGCAAAATAATGAAATGTTTGAATTGCCTGAGATGCAAAGCTGCATATGTGCTGGGGTGATGAGTACCTGCCCACCTTCCTCGCATTTTATTCTTGCAGCTTTTTTCTCTTTTGGTACCCAGGGAGGCGTCTGGGCTCGGTGCAGGACGGGGTGACGGGACGGGTGACCCTCCTGGGGCAGGAGGGAATTGTCTCTGCCTTTGCTCTCCGTCTGGTTAAGCCACTTGTTGCACTTCGTGGCGGTTTGTGAGAGTGTGGCAGAGTTTGAGCTGTCTGTTGTCTGGCTTTCTGCAATCTGTTCAGGCCCTGGTCCAACAACATCCTGACCTTCCTCGGCGCTGGCCCGCGGCGCAGGGGTAGCAGGGTTTAACGTAGCTGCTCGCTTCACCAGGGAAGCTTTGCTTTCCCCGGGAATAGAAAGCATCGTAACNGCTCAGACTGGCAGCTTTTCCTGCCGTACGATGTGCCCGTCCACACGCTCCCTGCTTCATTCAGAGCCCTCCCGACACCCCCTTCACACGGGCATCACCCCCTGCCCGGGTGACACAGCTCCCAGCCCCAGCCCTGGGATGCCCGGGCAGAAGATGCCTCGCTTTAAACACCTGATCTGGGGCAGGGTCCGCGCTCACCCCTTTGTCCACCCGCCTTTTGACACCGGGAGAACGCTGGCGCCTTACGCTGGCACACTGAGATGGAGACACTCATTAATTAACGCAGGTATAGACCTCCAGAGGTGCAAGGGAAGCCTATAATGCTGCTTTAATTTGCTGAGCCTGCCTCTCCCCCGCCGTAGCAAGTGGAGGGATGCGCAGGGCTCCAGCCTGACCAGCACATGCTGAGAGTAGTGAGTAGCTTCAGCGTTAATGCCTAAACCTTTGGGCTCTTCCACAGACCAAGTCAGTAAAAGCCACTGCTGCGACCGCCGGCCTCATCCAGCAAATGACACGTCGTCGCTTAGAATTTAACGAGTGTTATTATGACCTTGCTTAAATATTTCCCAGAGAAATTAGTTCCGCTTTTGTATCTCCCAGTAACAAACCCATCTGCAGACGCTCTGCTCCTGAATGGATATTCTGCATTAGCAGAATTATTGTAAGGCATGATTAAGAGTCTTGTGACAAAGTTACATGTGGAGGGGGAAGATACGTGTCGCTTTCGGGATTTTGCCTTTAGAATTAGAAAGAAGTTTACAGAAAAAAAAAAGAATACAAGAACACAAAGTTGAAGGCTTTTCCTTTAAAAAAATGCACCAAAACAAGCAATCTGCATGTGAATGAATTATCTGCCAGGCCAGCCTCCCCGTGCAGGGACAAAAGAACAAGAAACTGAAAACATGAGCTCGCCATTAAAAACAAATCCACATCAAACCTCCCGTATTCATCCCGCTGCTGCACCGATCCAGCAAGCAGTGTGTTAACTTAGGAGTCCTCGGTGAACACTTGCAAAATCACCATTTTCATTATAAATATTAGATTCCTTAAAATACTTTTCTAGTAAAAACGTCAGAAGGCAGCTTTCTATGAAATTGCTAGAGATACCACGAGTGCTGTGGGATACTAGACCCACAGTCTGCGCAGAGAGGTCCTCCCCTGTTTTCCTCTTACTAGATAAAATTCATCTAAAAAAAAAGCCCAAACCAGGTTAGCCAGGATCCCACCTGCTTCGCTGCACAGGAGAGACGGGGAAAGCAAATGGCTATTGAGGAAATCGCGTTTCTCTTACCCAAGTCGGCGCAAACAAAGCACCTCCTGCTGCCGCTCCGGCTCCCGCCGTCTGCGGGGATTAGAGCCCGCTGGCTGCCGGGGGGCGATGGCTGCGCCGTGACGGTAACAGGCGCCGCCGGGAGCGGGACGTGGGTGTCCCTCTGCGTGGCGTGTCGCTGGCAACGCCGGCAGCGCACCTGGCAGCGCCGATGCGGGGATGGATGGATGGATGGATGGATGGATGGATGGATGGATGGATGGATGGATGGATGGATGGATGGATGGATGGATGGATGGATGGATGGATGGATGGATGGATGGATGGATGGATGGATGGATGGATGGATGGATGGATGGATGGATGGATGGATGGATGGATGGATGGATGGATGGATGGATGGATGGATGGATGGATGGATGGATGGATGGATGGATGGATGGATGGATGGATGGATGGATGGATGGATGGATGGATGGATGGATGGATGGATGGATGGATGGATGGATGGATGGATGGATGGATGGATGGATGGATGGATGGATGGATGGATGGATGGATGGATGGATGGATGGATGGATGGATGGATGGATGGATGGATGGATGGATGGATGGATGGATGGATGGATGGATGGATGGATGGATGGATGGATGGATGGATGGATGGATGGATGGATGGATGGATGGATGGATGGATGGATGGATGGATGGATGGATGGATGGATGGATGGATGGATGGATGGATGGATGGATGGATGGATGGATGGATGGATGGATGGATGGATGGATGGATGGATGGATGGATGGATGGATGGACGGATGGATGGATGGATGGATGGATGGATGGATGGATGGATGGATGGATGGATGGATGGATGGATGGATGGATGGATGGATGCAGGGATGGATGGATGGATGGATGGATGGATGGATGGATGGATGGATGGATGGATGGATGGATGGATGGATGGATGGAGCTGCCGGGGGGAACGGTGCGTGGCCACGGCAGCTCCGCTCCCCCCCGGTACCCGGCTCCGTGGCGACACATTCCTGGCTGGGATGTGAATATAATTGGCCTTAATCAAACACGGGTTGAAGAACTGCCCTGTTTGCTCCTGCTGGGAGGCTGCACGGTGTGGAGCAGGATGGCACTGGGATGGGGTGTCCCCTGGGGATGCTCTGACACCCCAGCCCCTCGTCCCCAGCGCCACTATTTTTCAGATGGCACAAAACCATGGGGAAAAATCACTGCAGCAGAGATTGATCTCCATCACCAGGGATTTGGGCTATTTTAAGCCGTACAATAGCTCTGTTTTGACTTTCAAGACCTCTGTGTGTGTGTGCCTTCCCAGGAAACACAGCACATATGGATATAGGAAATATTAATAATTCTTTGAATCATTTCTATAGTGTAGGATTTTTAGAGATGGCAATAACAACTTTACTGACCGCTCTCTCGGTTGATTTACACTGCCATCTAGAATAATGCGTGAAAGAAGTACGTATCATTGCAAAGTTTAGTTTTATGTCAGGAAGAAGTCAACTCTGAGGCAGCACGAGAAAATCACATTATTTCTCTTCATTTTTTGGGGTGTTTCAGGAGCTTGGTTCCGAGGTGGAGGCTGTTTGGTTTCCTTCCTTTCTTTGTTGGCCAGACTCCACCGCTGTGCACTCCACGGAGTTGGGGACTTTGGTCAGGATTCTGGAGGTGGATTTTGAGAGTTAAGGTTTTCTTTAGCCCTGGGTTTTGGTGGAATTTGCCTTGATCTGACCTTGAAAAGCTGCTTCCCTTCCTGCCTTTCGTGTCTCTCGTGTGGCAGTACCACAAGCTGCCGAGTGGCTTTGGCCGTGGCCCCTCCAGAGCAGGGCGTCCGGGTGGGACACCAGGAGGGGAGTGATGCGAGGTCATTTATGGGGCTGGATGTGCACCGTCCCTACAGATCCGTGCCCTGTGCGCCCCTGGGTGCCAGCGTGGCCCTGCAGGTCAGTCCCCCGGGACGATTCCCCTGCTCTGTCTGTGGTGCTTCGGGACGGACCCGGGGTGAGGAAGGTGCTGCCTCTTGCTCGTTCGTTCCCATGTAATTAATTCAATGTTTAAAATGTAAAGCCTGTTTAGTGCTTTCGGTATTAGTGTCCTTGTCACGGTTTTCAGCTCATTGCTTATTATTTTATAAGATTTTGGGTTTTCTCCTTAACTTCTCCTAGAGTTCTGTTACGTTCTCAAAAGCTGTCTGCAATCGTATTCGATCTAGAAATTTAATAGCCACCGTTAAAGCTCGTCAGGCCGGGCTGCATTAATTGGAGGGTGATCAAGGGGGAAATGGAATTCAAAAGGACACAATTTGGGGTAATGTGATGGCTTTGGGGTGTTTTAAGGGAGAGATAATGAGAATGAAAGGGGGAGCGCTTCTGGTGCTGTGGTCCGTGGGGTTTGGTTGTGTTATTTGGGGCTGGGCAGGAGCTGGCTGTGACAGTGGGGACACGGGCTGTGTGGGGCTGCCCGCGGGCTGGAGCGGGCGATGCCGGGGCTGGCCGGGCGCGGGGACAGGCAGAAACCGGCCTGAAAAAGCCAGGAAAGCAGAGCGGGGGCTTTCCAGCGTGGGAGACCTGCGCCGTTCCCCACACCAAGTGTTCAGAAACACCCCGAGAAAACCACCCCGGACCCCGTGGGAGCAGAGGGGAATCGCAGCATCATAGAGTTATCCGTGTGGGAAGGGACCTTTGAGGTCATGGAGTCCAACCATCAACCCGACTCTGATAGAACCCATCCCTCCATCCATCAACATCGACTCTGATAGAACCCATCCCTAAACCCTGTGTCTCCCCATCTTTTGCACACCTCCAGGGATGGTGCCTCAACCGCTGCCCTGGGCAGCTCCTCGTCTGTGTCCTGGGGAAAGAACCAGCCGAGATGGGGGCTCTCGACCTTGCTGATAGAAATCTGGGACAGGAGGCAGTTCGGTGCAGGGACTTTTTGCTGAGCCCTCTCCGAGCTGGAGTTAAAACAGCAGTTATTAACCAAAGCCACTCAGAGCAAGGAACAATCTAGTTTTTCCCGGCGTGAGTCAGAAGTGAGGAGGTGGGATGGAAACCAGCAGCAGAGTGTGGGAATTACAGCAGCCCCTTCGCGGAGGAGTTTGAGAGGCGCCGTCAGCCCCGTCCCTGCGGGCCCTGCTGCGGGGCACCCCCAACAGCACAAAAAGGAGATTTTCAAGAAAATCCTGTCAGATCTTTGATCCAGGTCCTCAGTGCTTCTCATCAGACAGTGCCAGGGAGCTTTGCCTGGGGAATGGATAAAGCAGTGGGAAGGGTGGGAAGGGACCCAGAACATTTCTGTCGGTTTTTGCTGGGAAGTGAGCAGAGAAAATGCCCCCTGAATTTATCAGCGAGAGGGCAAACGGGGCAGCAGGGCCACGGCTCAAGGAGGGGGCATGTGCAGGGGTCTTCAAGCAGAACAGTTTTGTGATGTGACACCCTGAAGGTAAATACAGACTCTCAAAGCAAGCACACAGAAGCAGAGCCGATGTCTGGGGGTCTCCAGGGGGGTGGCTCGGGCTGGTGGCCCCCGCAGGGCAGTCCCCAGGGGGACACAGACTCGGGGCAGTGCTGGCCGTGTCCCTGCCTTGGCTCAGCCGTGGCATCCCAGGAGCTGCCAGGCTGGTGCCAGCAGAGAGCACTGCAGCACAGCCAGTAACAACAGCGTGCACTTTGGAGAAAAAATAAATAAATAAGGACTTTTAGGAGCAATACCGCTGGAATTCTGAGCGGTTGGTCAGGTGAAGGTGTAACTCTAGATGAGCTCCTCGAAGTAACGTGCAGTTCAGTAACATGTTCCTCTCAAGTGGAATCTCTCGGCATTATTTGCTTTCTTTTGTTGCCTTTAAAACACAGACACTGTCTGTAAATCAAGTGCGGTGTGACTGGGAGGGAGCTGGTGTGGAACTAGATGCTGCTGCTTCGCTTCTCTCCCATCTCTGGAGAGCCTGGCCCCGAGCTCTCGGGCTCCACCAGTCCCTGGCCACGGGCTCCCACTGGCCATTGCCCCTGGGACTTCAGCCTCGGGAGCATCCTCTCATCATCATCAGTGACATCCCTGCTCTGAACAAGAAACTGGTTAAAAAGAGATAACAGGCACAATAAAATCCAGATTTTCCACAACAATTCTTTTTACACTGTGTGGGGGCTGTTAAAAATCAAAACTCTGAAGGCACCCCCACTAAAGACACAGCTTCCTTTTATTTTTAGGTTAAAAAAGGAGTCTTTCAGGATGCTAAAATCTGGCAGAAAGGTTTTACCAAGAGCAGTTTTATTTTGTTTGCTTATTACCGTGTGCAGTAAATTGTCGAGGAGGTAGCGGTGCTGTAGAATTTAGCTTAAGAAAGAATCCAGTTAGATTATTCTGGGCTTGTTTCATACGGGATTATGTGTGTTTCTGTTAAGGTTTCTTTCCTTTTGTGCCACACAGCGGCTTCTAATCACTTTTTCTGTTTTATCTGTGACCACAGGCTCAAGAACAAGCAGAGAAACCCCTCCTGTAAGGGGTACACCGACCCCAGCCCCTGCTCTGCTCAGCATCCTCCCGGGAGGAGGATGGAGACTGCCCTGACCTGGGCTTCCAGTCCCTCCCTTGCTGCTGCTGCTCACACCCTGGCTCCGTGGGTGCAGGGGGAAGCACCGGGAAGGGCAGTGAAGGCAGGAGGAGAAGAGGCTGAAAAACTGCCTGAATCTTTCTGGTGAAGTACGTGGAAGTGCTGCCCACCCAGCTCGGCTCCCACCCAGGAGTGTCAGGTGAGGAGCATCCTCCAGTTTGGAGCGCAGGCTGACCTACCAGGGAGAAAATGTCATAAACTGATGGCCTGGCTGCTTTTGTCTGATCCTGAGTTTGAAGGGAGCTCTGTGTACCTGCAAAATGCCTCTCTCAAGGTGGAGGAACTCAGGTGAAAATACAGACACTGACTAGAGAGCAGTGTGTGGGAAGTTGTTCGTGGAGGCGTCCTTGGTGGCTCTCTCTGGATCTCCTGCTTTCTGCAGTGGGTGACGTTCCACCTGGGTGTGATGAATGATGTCTCCAGCACAATTGCTGCACAGACTGAGTTCCACCATTGCCTGGGCTCACAGTCGCTGTTTCTCTGGTGCTTCACGGCAGGTTTTAAAGAAGGTGGGATGGGGCTGTGGACCAAAAAGCACCGTTGTCCTCGGAGGAGATGGAGCGCACGGCTCGGCGAGGCGCAGCGGCGGGACACGGGGCGAATCCCTCCAGGAGCAGGAGTGTTTGTTTTGCTTTTTGAGTGATGACAAGTGAGCAAACAAGATCTGAATCTCACATCTGCTCCGAAGACTTCTCTTACTCTCTGTAAGTAGCCAAAACATATCAGGAGATGGTAAGACAACATGTCTGATGGATTTATGCTTTTTTTTTTCATCAGCTTTCTGAAAAGTGGAAGTTAGATGACAAAACATTTCATAAGCAGTCACGGAGTCCATCTCTCGGCATGTGGGAGTACTGATAAAAGCCAGCCTGAAATTGTAAACTGCACTTAGGTGCCCCTCACTGGAGCTCTGTAACGTGGTCCTCGTGTGTCCCAGGGGACCGGGCTGGCCCTCCCCACTTGGCAGCGTTTGCTTGACTCACTTGGGTATAAGGCGACCAGGGAGAAGGTTTTGTGTGGTTTTCCTCTTCCTCATCTTGGGTTGTTACCCCCCTTTGGTGATGTTTGGAGAAATTTCTATCTGCCTGGATCCTGCCAGGTGTAATTATTCCGAATATCTGTTTTCTGACCATTTGGAAGTAGCTGTGGGCTGGCTGCTGGCAGCTGGCGCGTCTGCTATGGCACAGGGAAGATACCCAAACCCATTTAAATAATCTTTCCTCTGTTCTGTTTAAATAGATGGCAGTTATCCTTAGGGGTAAATAGACTACCTTCCAGGTACTCTGTCATCTTTAGACACACCATGCCATTTGTTATAGCAGCACTAAATCAAAACCACTTCTTGTCAGAAGGAACCTTCCCACCTCCGTCCCCTGAAACCTGACAGTGGCAGATAATGGTTTTCCTGCTCAGGTGACCCGTCGGTCCCTCTCAGCCCCACCGTCTAAGTGGGTAACTGAGATGGTGACGCAGTGTATTCTGCTTGTCTTCCCCAGAAGTAGAAGTTTTCTAAGTGCATTAGAGAATAGGACTAGGATAACCATGTAAAGAAAGGGAGAAATCACTCAAATATGTGCTGAGTGTCCCTGGGATTTTGCACGGGGGGAAGGAAATCTGCAGAGGGTGGTGAGGGAATGGAGCTGATGAGCCTGGGGAGCCGTCAGCAGGCAGAGGAGCACAGAGCTCACCCCAAAGACTCCAAAGCCCAGCCCTGCAGTCCCTGCTGTCCCCTCTACGGCACCCACTGGTCCCCTCGTCCTGGACGGGCACACGGGCACCGGGGACTGTGTGGCAGTGATAAAAGGGGTGCTTAGCTGCTAATGCAGTGAAAGTGATTATTTATTGTTAAGGCCTAAGAGCACGTCAAGCTACATAGTGGCCAAGTGGAAGGAGGTGATTTTTAGATCAATTTTTTCCAATTCCAAGTATCTGGGCATTTACTAGAATTTTCTTTAGGCAGGCTGGCAGAAAGTGAGGTGTCCCACTATGAATGATATAAAGTTTGACTTAGGGTACGGTGATGAACATAAACCCTGAAGGTGGAGCGGTGCGGTCCTTCGTCCAGCTCTTTGCTAAGGATTTTTCATCTAAGACTAGAATTACGACAACATTTAAACTGGTATAAAAAATGCTGTAGCTTCTGACATCTGAGATTTGTATTGATGGCTTTTGTACCAGAGCCACCTCCCTCCTCATAAAGCTGCACATCAGCTTTGAGATGCCAGACAAGAGACCACCTGCCTTTCTCCTGATTTATTACCAGAGTCATCTGGTGCCATTTGATTCCTCCCAGTATGAAACCATTCGTTATTTATATTGCGAAGAACCAGAAATAGCTGTCAGGTGTCCATTTTCAGGCTGGCATTGGCAGAGGGAAGAGCAGGGTGTTCTGAGCATCCCTACCAGCATCCGAGGTGGGAAATAGAAACTCCCCTGAGGCCGCAGGGGAAGGAGCAAAACGAGGAATGGAAGTGATCTGTTTGTGAGACGCTGCTCGGGACTCCCGTGCTGGCACCGAGGGACCCAAGATGCTGTGGGGAGAGGCACATCCTCCTCACCGCCCCCCACACCCTCACGGACAGCTCTGACAGCACCGAGTGGATGTAGGACTTCTTTGAAATCTGTTTAAACCAATCTATTTCTTTGGAGCTCCACCGATCTTAGGTCTGTCAGGTTCTCCTGACTCTTAAATAGCTGGTTTGGTTTTTGCTTGATAAATAGGTTTCTTGGCCATGGCCCATGTTGTTTTACATCTTAACGTTTCATTTCAAGCTTCTGGTTCATAATAATCTCCCAGCTCAAATCTCAACAAAAGCTGTGTCTCGTGTGTGGACCCAAGGGGGAACCACAAAAAGAGTTCAGGTGTGCGATGGTGGCAGCACACCAGAGCCACCACGAGGGGAGGGTGGGTTTAGTATGAAAGCTTCATGGTTACGGTGACAAATTCTGTATGTACGTGTAATGACATATTCTGGTGTGTACGTGGGTGTTTGATCAGTGCTGCCTTCTCTTGAGGTTCTGTGTAAAACAAAATTTGGCAAAAAAACCCACAAAGGCGAAAGACCAGGCAGGATGGGAGCTGGAAGGAGGCCTGGGATTCAGAGCCAGGAAAATCAGGCTTCTTAGGAAAAGGTGAATCTTCTGGAGGAGAAAGGCCCCTGTAGATGCAAATGCAGACTTGAAATCATTTTGCCGAATTAAGAAGTTAATATTTTCTGCAGATAATTAGTAGAGAAGCAGATGAACAGCAGAGACCACCAGATCCTTCCCATTTCCTCCTTATTATTTTCTATCGCCTTCCTACTCTGCTTAAAAAAAACACACCCCAGCACATATGATGTGTTAGTGCAGAGCTCTGCCAGCTCGGCAGCCAAACACCGGGTGTCCTGGAGGATGCGGCTGCCAGCTCCTCGGGGGACAGGAGGGACCCTCGCCAGGAGGAACTTTCCAGAACACACTAATGAACCTGCAGAAATGCGCTGACATGGTACGTCCGGGCATCTCACCAGGGCGAAAACTATTCCTCGTGTTTCTCCTTGGTGTTCTTGCTCAGCCCGGGCTGCTCCACTTTGTTTTACTGAACCCAAACGAGCCGTTTCCCAGCCCTGGGGTGCAGCGCTCGCAGACGGGGCATGGGGAGGGGAGGGTGGCTTGTACCCCCGGTCTGGTCCTGTGCATTTTGGAGCCCCCTTCAGCAGACAGTGATGATTCCCGGCAAACTGCTCTCCGGGGCCCGTTTATCCGTGATGCTTTCTGCCTCTTCCCAAGGAAACGGGCTCTTGCAGGGACAGGGTGTTTTGCTGCAGCAACATATAGTTCATCATCAAGCCCTTGATTGGCAAGGTATTAATTTTATTTATTCCTTGAGCAAAGGGCTTGCCACGGGGTGGCTTTTGCTGTCGGGAAGAGCAGCCCGTGGGCTGGTTTGCCAGGAGTGAGAGCCCCATGGGGTGGGTCGGCACCGCTGGGGTCACCCTCATCCCCCCGCGCTTCACGTCCTGCTGGTGAGATCATGTTTGTCAGCGAGAGTTCATTTGAGCATTATTAATCTTCGAGGCTCACTATGTGTTTGCTTCCTTCTCCGGGCCGCAGAAGCCTACGCTCACTTCTCTCCCTCAGGGAAAATAAATTTTAAAAAACTTTCTATGCAAGAGAAAGAAGAGAAAATCAGACCATTTTCCTGAGGCCACAGAATTTCTCAGATATCCATTTCCAGGTGTTTATTACAGCCTTTCATCCCATCCCCTGACTGTTGAGACTAAATTCCCTGCCTGGCAACAAATAGGATGCCCATTTATTTTTAGCAGTTTGTTTGCTTTGATTGAACCCTTAAACAGGATCCTGCTTTTAAGTCCTGGAAGTTTCCTTGGGGCGAAGAAGCTGGGCTGAACTTCCCTGCTCAAGGAACTGCGGGAGAGAAGCTCCCTGTGTCAAGGAACCAACCCTGGCTGCAGGAAAGCAGCATCTTACTCTTCATCCAGGGGACCTGGACCTGGCACACTGAGCAGCGAGTTATCCCTTTTATTTCACAGAAAGGAAACCAGCAGAGATTAATGCCACCTCCGAAAGGGCTGGGCGAGGGTGTGGAGTCACCCTCGGTCTCAGTACAGATGGCCAGATGGGCTTACGACGGGCACATCGGCCCCATTTGCACCATCCTGTGCTCACAATTTTGTTCTGGGAAAGCAACAGTTCTACACAAACCTTCTCGTTTCTTGCCCCTGAACCAGAAGCGCTTTAGACGCCAAGAACTTCCTTGCAATTTAGAAGGAAAGTAAAAGAAGTGAGAGAAATCTGTGCTTTTCAGCCTTTTGGACCTGGGAAGCCTAAAAAACCCTTGTGCTCGTTCCAGCCTTGAGCTGTACCCAAAATACGAGAGTCACCACGTCTCTTACTGGGGCCTGGCTGGAAACCCAATCACTTTTATTGCAGAGCTTTTACTTTGGGTCTCGTTTCACCCATTTGTTCAGTTCTTCGCTAAAATTACCCTTTGAGTCACAGAGAGCTCCCTTAAATCCCTCCTTTTGGTTTCTTCCCTCTAAATTGCTTTTAATTATTAAATGTAGTGGAGGAGCTTTGATTGGATTCCTCACTCAGATGGTTAATTAGGTATATCTAAGTTACCAAATGTCCTCCTTTGGACTCCTTTCCCTTTATCCAAACTGAAATACGCTGTTCTCCAGGGAGTTCTTGTTTGAGAATTGACTGAAGGTAATTATTTCAGATAATTAAGATCACTAAGTAAGTAATTTAATTTTCTTCCCTGCCTCTTCTTCCCCCCAAGAAATGTAAATGTCTGTGTAACCGCTCGATCAATAAAAAAACCTTTTTGAAAGGTTAAGTTGGCCGAGGGTGCTGGTAAGTTAGTCGGGACCAGCATGAAGGGAAGCCCACTAGAGATGTTTAGAAAAGTAATTAAATTTCCAACTGAATGATTTTTTTCCCCCAATTTTTATTTTTTTAATTTTTTTTTTTGGTTTGGCTTAGGGTTTGTTGATGTTGGTTTACGGTTTTTATTAAATCTTTTATGGTTCCCTTTCCCTGTAACCGTGGAATCTCAAACTGCGGGTTCAGAAAGCCCCGTCGGTGCAGCGTGGCTGAGTACAGACAAGCAGAAAATAGCAGCACTAAGACTTACGCAGCTTTAGGTGATTTAAACTTTATTCAGTTCTGTATCCTGGGCTATGCCTTCAGCTCAAACCACATCTACAGCTGGGTACCACCTTCCTGGCCTGGCTAGTGCTGCCCGAATCCAGTAGCCCGGGGCAGGTGGCTGCTGCCAGCAGAGAGGAGCCGCGGCTCTCGCTGGGGTGGAGGAACCTCTCAGGGCTGTGAAAGTCTGGGCTGGGCTTGTGGAGAACTGGGCTGGATATGGAACCACTGGGGACGTGTCTGAGCATCTGAAGTGTCTGAGCATCTGATGTGTCTCAGCATTTTAGAAGTACTTCTGAAAGTCACCCTCGCTCAGAGGGGACAGACCGGCTGCTCCTGGGCTGTCCTTAAACTGCTTTGGCTTCTCTTCTCAGAGTCTCCTGGAAGCTGTTGTGGCTGTTTAGGTCGCTTGCAATACGATGCTTTGGGGAAGCAAAAGGTCTGGGGCTGTTTACATGTGGCTC
>VZRU01021447.1:304231-328530 GCA_013398155.1 Pedionomus torquatus | reverse complement strand
TGAACCCAGCTTTGGGGGCACAAGGTCTGCAGGCACCTGGAGTTCCCCCCCCTGTCCCTTCTGCCCTTGTCTCAACACTGAAGAGTTATCTGTGTGTTAGAGGGGTGTGAAGCTGAATTTGGATTTTTTTTTTTTTTTTGATACAAACGCTGAGGGGGGTATGTGGGACCACTTGTTCCATCAGGCAGTAAAACAGAGCAGCTTCTGCAGGGCCATCTCCGTCCAACTGTCCTCGCTCCAGATTTTGCAAACAGAAAGGCTTGGCTGCTCCAGCAGAGGATGGGGTGTATTTTCCCCTGGTCCCCACTGGAGGTCACTGGAGCATTGTTTACCATTGTCTCTTAGAACAAAGGAATTGCAAAACTGACCGTTTATGAAATTAATGGTTTAAATTTTCAGAGATTTTTATCAATTTTACGTATGAAAATAAATCTCCACATTGCTCAGAATCCCTGTGTGTAACACACATTTTATAAACATTCCTTATGGCCTGGGGAGAGATGAGCGGAGTTGTTATTTTACAAAAGGATGAATTAATTGACAGGACTTTTGAGAAGGGCTCCTGTGACGGGTTCTCTGCGCCCTGGCTTTCTCTGTCACACCTGACGGACGAGCCCTGAGTGTGGAAATGGACCTTAAGCCATTCTGTGGCCATCACTGGGAACCTCACCCTGGCCATTGCCAGCCACTTCATTGCGTGTGTGTTGGTGGACCTGCTGGAAAAACCACGGGCAGCTTGGTGTTCTGCAAAGGTCGTCATTAAACTTGGTTCAGACCTGGGAGGCAAAGAAAGTCCCCCGTACCCTTGTGCAGGAGCAGTTCCTGCCCACGCAGGACTTTGGGGAGCCTCTGGGATGCCCCTCCTGTCCTAGACATGAGGAGTCCTCTGCGCTGGGTGCTGGAGCAGAAGCAGATGCCAGACTAACAGGATCTAATTATCAGTAATAAGAAAAGTTTGGCAACTAGTCATGGAATCGGCAATAAAATGAAACAAAGCTTCTCAACCCATCTATCAAAGTGTGTGCAGTTGCTGTTAATGATAGACTGAATAATAATTAGGATCCCTTTATATTTCCCAGTGATATTTAAAGGCAAGGAATAGACTCCTGACTCTTGGGCGACATCCAGTTTCAATATAGCACCGGGATTTATATTTTCATCTCTATATGTAAAGTGTGTTTGTGAAACGTATCGGCTTATGGCAAATTACGTGCCATTTGCTGGAAGCTTTTGGCTGCAGGAGTGCAGGCAGTTGATTGTAGAGCAGAGCTTGGGCTCCTTGAGGACTGTGCGGGAGGAACTGGGCTTCCATTTCAGATGTAGGTAGGATCTGCTCCCACAGGCAGCTGGTGGATCCCGAAGCCCTGATGGGAGGATTTCTCAAATAAACAGAAATGCAAACACAAGAAATCTCAGAATGTAACGCTCTCCACCAGCATTTCTCTTAGAGAAACAGGATTTGCCACTGAAAAAAAAAAAATTAAGCAGAAGTTTAAAAGTGTTTGCAAGCCCGGGGGGAGCTTGGATGCGGGGCAGGAGGGAGCAGGGTCGGTGGGAGCGGTCTCCCCGGCTGCCGTCACCAAACACACCGGGTAGAGTCTCTCTGGTGCATTAAGGTCATTTTTTAACAGCTGACGACCTGTTTTTCTGTTCTCTCAGATCGCCCTGTCCAAGCTCCCCGTTAGGAAGGAGGTGGGTGAGGGAACCCCAGTTCCAGCTCTGCTGGTGCCAGGGCTGTGCTGCCCCAGTGGCATCACAAGCGCCCCAAAGGGCTTTGAGGGGCCTCTGGCAGACAGAAAATGCCAAAAATTGGTCTAATGGCCCGGCTGGAGTGTCTGTGTGAGATGTACACTGCAGGGGAAGAGTCAAAGTGGAGATAAAGTGGCTCTTAAGGTGCTGGCCCTGGGCTCCTGTCCCCGCGGCCGGGAGCTGAGGGAGACCCACAGCCGGGCTCTTCCCGATGGAAACGCTGCTGTTATAAAGACTTCAGAAAAGTAACGCTTGGTTGTGTTTAGCGAGTAATTTTCTGAACCTAAATAATAGGTTCATCTCGAATTGATGATGAATGCAGGGACTTCAGTCCTGAACCAGGGAGATTTGATTAACGCATTAAAATGATGAGGTACTCGCTTGGAATAAGAATGTGCTTGCCTGTCAGCGCTCCGTAGTGCACCGGTTGAGAGATCCAGGCTGGAGTTCTGGGGACACGGTGCTTTTTGTAGATTCAAATGGGGCAGACCGTCTCCCGAGATGTTACTGCTGGGTGTTAAATTCTAGAGCTGGAGGTCTCTGCTCCGTATTTAAAGCTTTTTGGCCAAACGCGGGGGACAAGAAAGCCGGGCTGGTGTAAGCTGCCAACGTCGCGTTGCCCAAGAACCATCCCTTTATTTGTGAAATAAAATAAAGGATGGAAATTTGTCAGCCTCAAAGAGGTTCAATTTAGGCATCCAGGGAAGCCGGGAGGAGGGATGGCTCCGTCTGCACCACGAGGTGGGATCCCCGCCTGGGCTGGGTCCGGAGCAGGGTTTCTGCTTTGGCTTCAGTTAAAAGCTTATCCTGAAATGTTTGCACTAAAGCCCTGGAGCCCTGAGAAAGAAGATGCAAATAACTTGACTCTTTTCCCATGGAAGCAATTAAGAAAGTGTGTTAATAAGAAATCAAGTTGTTTGTAAATTTTAATGGTTTAAAAGGTGCCTTAGGGAAATCACAAACAAATAGGACACTTTGTTTGATGCAGACCCTCGCTAGCCAAGCAGCTCCACCTATGTTGTAGATGTGATCAATTAAAAATTATCAGGAGAAAATGATGCGCTCTTCTCATTTAACGTGCTTACCCAGAAGGGTTTTCTAGCATAATGATTAGAGCCTAGAAGGAAAGTGTCATTTTGCTTTATTTCCTCCTCGCTTAAGAAAAAGGGAAGCCGTACTGCGCTTGCTGAAGGCTGCCTGGCAATGCTGGGAGCAAGAACCAGCAGGCAGTTGTGTTGATGCTGCAGGCGGTGGTGGAAGATGGGTTTAGCAGCGTGCTGCTGGTCGGCGAACGGCACAGCCTGAGTCTGAGCAGCGGGGCCGGTCTCCGGTGTGCATTTGATGTTTGCTGGTACCACCCAACAGCATCCCTGTGGGGACAGGTGGATTTGGGGGATCCTCAGTGGAATGGTTTGGGTTGGAAGAAACCTTAAAAGCCCCCCCAGTACCACCCCCTGCCCTGGGCAGGGACACCTCCCACCACACCAGGCTGCTCCAAGCCCCATCCAGCCTGGGCTTGAACCCCTCCAGGGATGGGGCAGCCGCAGCATCTTGGGGCAACCTGGGTCAGGGTCTCGCCACCCTCAGAGTGAAGAAGTTCTACCTAATATCTCATCTCCATCTCCCCTCTTTCAGTGTCAAACCCTTCCCCCTTGTCCTATAGTCCCCCTCCCTCATCACAAGTCCCTCCCCAGCTCTTCTGGAGCCCTTTAGGGACTGGAAGGGGCTTGGAGGTCTCCCCAGAGCCTTCTCCTCTCCAGAAAATGTGAGTACAGGTAGCAGCTTAAAAGGAAAAAAAACCAAAAAATCGGAACCACAACAAAACCCGCTAAAATGAGGTTTTTTTCCTTCTTTCAAGTCCATGATTGCAGAGCCCATCTCATTATTTGAGGCCCAGCTTGTGCTTCATGTAGCATGAGGGTTGGCAGCGCTGCTGCTGCCGTGGCTTGGAAACCGTCCGGCAAAGAAGTCCTCTTGCTTTCCAAACGTGCTAATGTCTGACATATGCAAAGAGCAGGAGCGGAGGCTTTTGTGCTGCTGTGGTAGCTGAGGAAAATATTAATGTGACGGGAATAGAAGATGGAGCTTAAGGCACAATTCTTGTGTTTGAGGCAGGTGAGAATCAGGGAGTGACGAAGTGACAACCGTATTTACTGCTGCTTGGGGGTGTGATTCATGTGGGGTCTCCGTAAGGCTGAATTATTGTGATTTATAAGAAATTCGTGGAAGTACATTTGGTTTTATGTAATGTATGTCTGCACTTACATGGAAATCAACAGAAGATTTCGTTACTGCCGTGACACGTCCCTTCCAACTCGTTCCCTCCTATGATTATTGCAATTTGTTTCTCCTGGAATTTCTGTAAGGCATGACAAGACACCAAAGTTATGGTGAGTTACACAAAGGGCTCCTTTGCATATTAAAGACTTTGTATTGTCACTTGACTAAATTTGGGAAAACATCTACCACTGTGAGTGTCATTAGAGAGAGATGATTCCGGCGCTCATTACTGGGGTGCTGTGACAAATAGGTGGAGGAAGGACTAGAAAGTGGCAGTGTGCTTTTTTCCCAAGGCTTGTCGAGGCTCATTTTACTTCTCTCCATCTCTGGCAGTCTCAATCCCTTGATAATAAATGCAGCTCGCATAGGAACAACCCCCCGGACTGATTTCTTTCCACTGGAAGAAGTGATTTAAAAGAAGACAAAAAAAGACACTGAATGTGTTCATTATTGATAATCTTAAAGATTTACTGTGGGCTTTCAGCAAAGCTGCTGCCTTAAAGCAAACTGCTTTTATCTCCTTTTTGTTTGCTTAGTTGGCTTTTGTGGGTTTTGTGGTTGGTTTTCTTTTTTTTTTTTTGTTCAGTAGCTCATGTAGGTAGAAGCTTGAATATTTTTCTTTTATTTATTTTTTTTTTCCTGAGGGGAAGTTTGCCAGCCCCTGCCGGCAGTGGGGAAGCTCAGTGGGAGCTGCACGAGGGTGTTTTGCCCGTGGAGCAACGCGTGGAGTTTATCAGAGCTGGCTTTGGGTGCCCGTGGCCACTGACAGCAGCTGGCACTGGCCCTGCTGGGCAGCATCGGGGTGTTACCAGCGCAGCAGCCGGGTCCTCTTGGCCCTGGAAAGGGCTGGGCTCCTACCCATGGGCATCAGGTGTTTCCAAAGTATTCTGAATTAGACATTAATTGTAAATACTTGGAAAAAAAAAAAAACAACAGCAACAAACCCCCTTGGCAAAATGATGGAGAAATCTGCTCAGCGACTGAAGCTGTTTCCAGTCTTGCTCCTCCCGATCTCCATCCCCTCGTGTCCCCCTGCACCCTCTCAGAGCCCCTGGCCTGGGCTGAGCCTCAGCGTGTTCTTCACGTGGGATGAGATGGTGCGAGAGTGCGGGAAGCCAAGAGGAAATGGGAAGAGGAGGTTTAATTCTGCTGAAACCCCCCCCGCTCCTTCGGGTTAGCTCAAGGAACGATGTCGACAAGGTAATTATCACAGCGTTTTGTCTTTTGTTGCTTCCAGCTTTCTCCTTGAGGGACCAGAAGCAGTTGGTGTGTGCAGGAGCTGGGGTGGCAGATGGGATCCAGACACCTGTGGAGTGAGCCAAAGCGTAGGAGACCGGGAGAATGGGAATTCATACCAAAAAGCCCAAGAACAGTGAATTTCTCCATTGGGTTCTGACCTTTCTCAGTGCACATCAAAGGGCAGAGGCAGTCGCCCTGTGCTCAGAGTCATTAGATATTAGGGATGTTTAAAGTACAGGATATCAAGCCAGGAGGCACAGACCAGATGTGCCAGTTCACCTCTTTGCCCTTCAGTTTCCAGAAGTTCCAGAATCTCTAATTAAAGCCAAAAGTAGGTTCAGGGAAGAGCAGATGGCATTAGGAATCAGGAGGTGTGAATGAGCTGCCACAGGGATATGAACTTTTCACCCACGAAACCTCTGGCTGGGCCCTGGGAGGTGGAGCAGAAGCAGAACTGAACAAACTTGGGGTGGTGTCTCCTTTTTTTCTTTTTTTCCTTTTTTTTTTTCCTTTTTTTTTTTCCTTTTTTTTTTTCCTTTTTTTTTTTTTCCTTTTCTTTGGGTTTGGTTTCTCAGCAGCCAGAAGGAGCCAGGGGATGGTGCAGGAATGGGTGGACTGTGCTCTCCCTCGCTATTTCCCCGGGTGCCTCTGCCTTCCCCAGCCTGGTGTTTGCTTCTGAGGCAAGAGATATTTCCCAAAGGCCTCCGAGCATGTGGAGCTGTATTTCATCCCAATAGTTAATTCAACAAAGAATCCTGGAGCACAGAGTATCAGAAAACATTTTCTCTGTGTTCAGAAAGCAAAACCATATGCTCAAACCCTGTCATCAGTTCAGAGGCGTTTAATAACCTCATACTTCACCAATCAGAATAATTAAACAGGCTCATTATTTTAAATATTCATTGCGTCCAGATTCCATGTTTGGCTTTCTTGGTCAATTTGGTTCTTGCTAATCTGGGGGAAGGAAAGAATGTTCTCTAGTGCTTAATTTGCATTAAAAACACTATAATTTGTAAGTAAATTGGAAAGCTTTTAAGTGAAGAGGGAACATCAGTGACTTGACAGTCAAAGCTCTCCTTTGTTTTTCAAGCATAATGTTCCAGAAAGATGCTCTTCCTTTCTTGGAATTACATGGCGGTAAGAATGAAGCCTTGTAATTGTTCATTAATCCGTGGTTATCAGGAGACGGGTGGTAGAAAGCACCAGGAAAGAAAACAAACCCAAAGCGGGTGGTGTTGTGCCTGCGATACCTTCACTAGAAAATTGAATTGAAATGACTGAAGTTGTTTAAGTGGGGGCAGATCATCCCCGGGCCTCGGTGGCCGTGGAAGAGCTG
Source organism: Pedionomus torquatus (assembly GCA_013398155.1). NCBI lineage: Eukaryota > Metazoa > Chordata > Aves > Charadriiformes > Pedionomidae > Pedionomus > Pedionomus torquatus. Next base: position 321,926 of record VZRU01021447.1, on the reverse strand, counting down.
CCCCTCTGGAAGTGCAGGGAGACCCATCCCCATCCCCATCCCCGTCCCCATCCCCGTCCGTGCCCCTGCTTGGCTCCCGCTGCCCGGCTGCCGTGCTTGCCTCTGGCTTTTCCCCTTCCCACTGCTCCCAGTTCCATGAGACTTCCTCTTACTGGTGAGGAGTGGCCCGCGAGGAGCAATAACTGAAACTTGGCCAAAAGGAGCAAAAAGATATAAAGATTTGTCACCGGGGCTGAATGGGGCGGGGGGAAACCCTTCTATTTTCTTACTTGACCAACCTGACTCAAAGAAAATGTCTTAATAGGTTTTTAAGGATGTCCAAACAGACAGGCTCTGCTTTCCTTCCTTTTTTTGGGGTATATCTGGTTGCATGGATGTTTCTTAGAAAAACTCTCTCTGTTGTAAGAAAGCCGTTGCTTCCTTTGTTGCTTCCCCCTCTTCCATGAGGAGGAGGAGGGGAGAGGGGTGAGAAATGCAGCGGAGAAGCTTATTTGGATGCAGATCTATTGTTGATAATTGCAGTTTTAAAATCTTCTCAACCTTCAGCGGAACAATGATAGAAGAATAATGGCTGTGAATTATTAGCTGTTCCACCTGCCTTCAAAATAGTTCCTACCTTGTTGTGATACTTGAATGTATTTATTCTTGTACATCTCTCTGTTTCTTTAACGTACGTGTGGTTCCTGCGGGTCTTCGCTTCCTGCAGGTCCTCTGGGAATTCTGCGTCCGTGGGGTCGTTAGGGCTAAAATGAATTTTAAAATACCCACCTTTTCTCTGTGCTTCTGAAGTAACCAGATGCATTTCCCCCTTATTCTGTTTCTAGGCCAGGATAACGCAGCAGATATTAGTGTAGAAATGAGGTGACCTGGGGAAGCTGAACGGGCTGGGTTGGAACCTTTTTTTTTCGTAGGAGTTTGCAGAGGTGGCTGAATTCTGAGCTGTCGAGCTGCTTGTTGTGATCCAGGTCCAGATCCAGGTCCTCGCCGGGAGGGAACTGCTGTGGGTGCAGCATCTCACGCACCTTGTGGGTACATTCCGCGTGGAGGTGGCCTCCAGGTTCTGCAGGGAACCTCCAGGGAATGCGGTGTGCAAACGCCCGGCGGTCTGGATCCGCTCTAGAGCAGAGGCTGCTTCTTCCTTTTGATTGGATTTTATTTTTATTTCTTGATTTTTTAATTTATTTTAAAAAAAAAATGTTTAAAAATTTAATGGCAGCCGTGAACATTTCACAGAAGGAAAGGGAGAGAAGATCTGCTTTGCAGTAAATAATAGGAAGAGCTAAGGGTCTGGTAACGTGGATGCTTTAAAACCACAAAGCTCCAAGCTCTGCTTTTGTCCAAGTTTAAACACCTTGCCCTCCAAACCCCAGAGCCCTGCCTGTGGCGAGCGGGCGCCGTAACGGATGCGTGTATTTACCTGCCCCGGCAAAAGAAGGGCAAATGGAGATGGGGACGTTTCCACCTGGATGAACCCACCATCTATCACCCCAATTCCCAACGGATCAGGCTAAAAGAGGGTAGTTGTTTGGATGGGAAACTTGGCTTTCTAATGCAGAGGATTTGGGATGTGTCAAGTTGTGGACATAAAGTCTAACGCTGTATTATGCTAATTCTCGTCGTGCCTATGCATGTCGTGTGACAGCCACTGCAGCAAGTGTCAGGGAATGGGGAATGGCCACTGGGAACTCAGAGGGTGGGAGCCTACGGGGAATCGTTCTGGAGGTGGAACAACCACGTTAAGAGAATGAATTTGCTGCGGGGGAGGAGGAGGCTGCTCTGCAGCAGCCTCAGTAACTCGTGCTGTGAGTAAGGTGGGCTCCAACCACGGAGCTCTTGCACCGAAAATTCAGTGATAGGACAAGGGGTAATGGTTTTAAACTAGAAGAGGGGAGATTCAGATTGGATATTAGGAAGAAGTTCTTTGCTGTGAGGGTGGTGNGGGGCTTGGAGCAACCTGGGGAGGTGGGAGGTGTCCCTGCCCAGGGCAGGGGGGTTGGAACTGGATGATCTTTGAGGTCCCTTCCAACTCTAACCATTCTATGATTCTATGATCTCCTCTTCCCCTTCACCCCCCCAAAAAAAAAAGCTTTGGGGATTTTTTTTTCTGGAAGTACATGAACAATCTGAGAAGGCAGCAGTGTCTTCCTTGGCAGGAGGTGTTTTGAGAGGATCAGAGAAGTTCTCAGTGGGTTGGCAACAATGACATCAAGGAGAGGACCAGTGAGGAGCAGGTGAAGGGAGCTCTGCCTTGGTGAAATGGCTTTCACCCATCTCCAAGGCAGAAGATGTCTGTCCTCCATCAGGAAGGTAGGACCAGGCTGCTGATGCAGAAGGAAAAAGGTAAATTTTCAGTGTAAGGGGCAGGATCATCTTCTGAACCCCTGTTGTTCAGCACGTTCTCCTCTCAGCCTTTTCATCGGCCCCCTGGGTGCAGGGGCCTGGACTGGGAGAGTGAGAAGGGTCTGGCTCGTCACGGGGGGTTTGACACCCAGAAAATTCCTGCCCCCTTGGCGTGGAGCTGCCGCTGGCAGACGGTACCCGGGGCTGGTGGGCACGCGTTTGATTCAGAGGACAGAGGGTTGTCAAGGATTTGATCGCTGTCCTCAGCTGCCTGAGGAGCGTTAGACCTGATTGTTTTTGACAATGCACCTCAATTAGGTCTTAAAAATAAAATTGGTGGTACATGCTCTGTGAAATTGGAGGGGCTGTGGTGGATTCCTCAGAGAACGGAGCTGCTTGATTTGGGCTTAAGGATGATGTTTCTCCACCAGGGAGTCACCAGTCACAATAATTACATTGCTGTCTTCTTATAATATGATTTATTTAGATGTTGCCATATGAATTAATTCTCTCTAATTGCTGCTCTTCTCACTGTAAATCAAGGTTTCTTGCTTTCTGGAGAGTAGTGAACATGATCCTACACTGAAGTAATTAGTCCAATTAGAAAGGAAAGCAGATGTGGAAAACCAATTACTTTCAGGGCTATGTCTGCTCCCGTGTAGTCCAAATGCTATTCAATCAAAATGTAATCGTGGTTTAATAAAGCATTGTTTTATTCATAAACTCTACCCAACGTGGAGGTTTTGGAGAAGGCAGTTTGGGCTGGTTTGGGGCTGGTGAGCTTTCTTCTGACGTCCTCCACCTTGACCCAGCTCCGGTGGGAGCGAGTGCCCGGGGGTCCCTGCGCCAGGAGTTCACCCTCCGCTTCCTTCTGTCTGCTGTGGGGAAGACCAGTGTTCTGGTAATTGGGCCATTAAAGGAGGTGTTGAAATGTTGCTAATTGTCAAAGGCAATTAAATGTAGCAACGTGTCACAGGTGAACTAATGAGATTCCAGGTTTTTGGAGCAAATTGCATTTATCTGGGTGTAAAACAATTCCAGTCGTCGCTGCTAGTTGTCTGTACCCTTCTGGTGTGCTCTTTTGAGAGGACTGTAGCCGTGCATCAGCACCTGAGCTGGATGGTGTTTATAGGGTGGCTGAGAGATGCCACCTCTTGTGTGACTCTGACCTGTGGCCAAGCGGCATGGGGCTGGGGGGGGTCGCCCTGAAACCCTCCTGGGGAGCATCTCTGTAGGGATAACATGATCTCCAGTGATCCCTCCCTCGGTCACTAGCCCAGGACTGGGCTCTGGTTCTGCCACAGACCTGGTAGGTGGCCTGAGCAGACCAGGACGTCTTTCAGAGACCCGGATAAGAATTGTGGATGAGTCACGGTGTGTGTGGACCCTCGGCAGGAATGACGGAGCTACGGTCTGGAACCGCAGCGGGGAGGGATGCCCTGATGATACCGCGGTTCCCGCAGCGGGCCAGGAGCAGCAGTAGTGGAAGCATCCCCAATGCCCTGCAGCCACTCCTGCGTCTTGACCAGCACCTTTAGTTCATAACAGCATTTTGTAAGCGTGACTTGATTGTTAAAATATGGTGAAGAAAAACACCCACGTCCACTTTAGTTTCTGCTTATTGGCGCCTCATACAGACTATAGACAGGAGCTGTTGCAGCATGGGCTTAAGTTTTGCATTCGCTAAATTTGTCTATTGAGAATTACAGGATCATAATTAATCACCAAGAGTCTGCTGACGCTCCTTGCCACAGGCAGTACCAGGGCTGGTTCCCCCGCTTCACGCGCGGCTCCCTTCAGGGGGACCCGCGGTGACCAAAATCGCTGCTGAGGATATTCAAGAGTTTTACTGTGGGTTTTTCTGTCCCGTTATGCGATTTTTAACATGGGAAATCTGGAGTTACTGAGTGGAGCGTGGCCAGCAGCTGCGGGGCTCCTGCCAGCGCGGGTGGCGCGGTGCCCTCCCTGCCGCGCACGGCGCCGGAGATGCTCGGAGCGACCACCAAGGGGTGGAACCGCCGCAGGGACCCATAATTATCGCTCTTTGTTTCTTTTCTCTTCCTGCTGGATTAGAAGCCCTCCCTTGCAAAAGAGATCTGTGATTGTGTGTATGTGCACACGCGTGTTTAGAGGGTGGGTGAAACCCTAATTGTATATTATTAAAATATTATGATTTTTTTTTTTTTCTTTTCCCCCTTCCAAGCTGTGGCGACGCGCGGCACCTCCCCGATGTCTTGTGCAGCTGGCTCCCACTGGCACTCACAAGGTTGTCCTCCAGGTGCTGCATCAGAAATCTTTTGACACAGTGTCAGTAATTAAGTGTACAATTAAGAGAATGTCTGCAATTAAGTTCAATCAGTCAGTCAATCAAATCTACATTTGTAAAGGGTTTCTAAAGGGCCTCTTTCCCAGCCTCCCCTCTGCTTCCCAGCTCTGACAGTCAACACCAGACACAAGGACACGTTCCTTTGAGGCATCTCAAAGAAAGGGCCATAAGGAGGGGATAGTTGAGGCCGGCCTGCCCGCTGAATAAAAACTGACCTTAGGTGAGGAATCTGGGCACAACACTGAAATGTAACTCTTAAAAAGGTTGAAAACTTCTGGGTTTTCTAGCTGGCTGTCTCTGGGGGCTCAGCAGGCGCAGCTCCCACCTTTGGCTCGTGCTCCGTGACACTGAGGGTGTTGATAACCAGCACCTCAAATAAATATTCCCCAAATCAGCCCTTTTCAACTGGGCTCTCCCGTTGCCCCTCGCCACGCCGCAGTGACAGGTGCTGCCCAGGACTTGGTGTTCACAAACTGCAGTGGGAAAGGACACCAGGCTTTCAGTTCTTCTACCCCGGGGAGTTAAACCTGGCGTCACTGAGTGACTCCACAAATGGGAAAGGGGGGGATGTCACACCCATAGAGAGACACAGCCCTTTTCTGTATGTCCCTGGTGTTTGCGAGGCCCCTTTGATGGGTAAAGATTCAACATCATGCCCCAAGTCCTGGTGCTGGCATCACCAAGGACCAGCTCCCATGCGGTACTTCTGTGACTGTTTTGCGTTGATCTCACTCCTTTTCAGTGAGTTTTTCATGTCTGAATTGCCAGATCTGTATCGTCAGTTGCTTTTGAAGGTCTGGAAATATTCAGTCTTTAGAGCACCTTGAGGATTTTTCTTGTCTGTGGTCCATCCACGTGAGCCCTCAGCCCTGGCTTTGTTGATCACGGGCTTGCGTTTCGGTGGCACCGTCACCTCCTGCAGGAGCTCTGCTCACCCCAGAGGGGACCTGCAGAGACCTGGCCACAGCAGCGTCTGTCCCTGCTGGTTTGTCTGCTCTCTCATTACATTCACTGCTCTAATGTATGGAAAGCTGTTCGCCAAGATGCCCTTCATATGGGAGGGGGGGGAAGAACAAATGGCAAAGTAATGGATGAATGGTAGTGCTGTAATTATGCTTTAGCACATCATTAATACCCAACTATGTTTCTGTCTCCATCCACAGGGCTCAAGGTGCCTTGCAAAGGAGGGTGTCTGACACCAGGGATGGCAGGACATGGCATTTTGGCTTTGACAGATCCTCAGCAGAACCAAGCAGCTTCCCAGCAGAGCGTCCTGCCCCTGGGACCTGCTGCCGCCCGGGCAGGGGGAAGGCAGGTACCCTTATTTTATTACCCCTAACTGGCAAATAAGCAAACTGACGCGTTTTTCACATGCTTATGCTTGACACGTGATGCTTACCCTCTTGCACTTTCACTCTGTCTCACTACAAAGATAACACTGGGGAAATCCCCCTCCATTTGTTGTCTGTTCTTGCCACCCTCCGCGGTTGTTACCAGAACTGAGGAATGGCTCGTGAAGGTCTCGGTTGTTCTGGGATGTCCTGAGGAAAAATACTTCAGGAAAAAGTACCAAGAGCTCTTTTTGGTTGTTACGTGTTTTAAGATGCCTACATATGAGGAGTATTGGATGGATAACAAAGTACAGGAATCTGAACCAGTGCAGGGTTGGCTGGATTCCGGTTTGAAAACGTGTTGTGGTCCTGCTCTTTGTGATGGGTTGATTTGGAACAGAGTGCAACTTTGATTAACGCTTCACAGGGAAATCAGCTTTTGTTAGATAACCCAACACGGGGTGTGGGGGGGTGTTATTCTTAAGAACGAGCCTGGAAATAAACGTGAGCAGCTCTGAGAAGCGGCTCTGCTGGAAGAGCTCAGCCGTGAGCACCTGGGCGCTGGCTCTCCCGCCCCACCAGTGGGCTCTGGCTGTAAGAAAAGCTGTCAGCAAGGAGCCCTCGCCTGCTGCTAAAATCAGTCAAATCGAAGGGGGAGCGAATGCTGAGAAATAACACCAGGCAATAAATTCTCAAAATCTGGTGCTAAATCTCTCAAAGCAAATAATATATCCTGATGGTGGGAGGACATTTGTTTTTTGTTTTAAATTTGCCACACCTCATTTTTTGGGGGGGCATTTGTCTCGGGGAGGTGAGGACTTTGAAAAGGCAATTACAATCGGTGAATGATTAGTGTTAGATGTGACACTTTTATGCATCAAATCTGTTTAACTGCATTAACCTTCGAGGAATTTACACCGACACCTTAAAAGATCTATCTCGTTCTCAGTCTGAAAAATCTCAGTTGTCCCTCAACTTAAATCTTATTTACATTCATTTTATTACAAAATAAATGGGTCTAAAATTTTAAGGGAGTTTTGCCAGATTCTGAAGGCACCGTAGCGGGAGAGATGGATGGAAATGGGCATCGCTGGTGCGGTCCTTAAGGGAAAGAAAGGTCCTCCAGGGAATGCAGAGAGGTGCTCGTGCACCAAAAACAGGCTGTGTTCAAGGCTACAGCATCCGAGGGGGAAGATGACTGAGAGCGATGAGGTTACACAACTAATTCATCCACATTAGGGTTTAATTTCCCCACTAATAAGGTATTTCAGCCTCCCAGGAAGCAGCTTGTGGTCTTTGCAGGCTTTTAATCTTTACATATTACGCAGAGAGTAAGTACATTCTCAAAAGGGGTTCTTACTGGAGACTTTCAAGAAATATTGGGGTTATTAAAGTGCTCTGTTCCTGCTCCTCTCCGTGTCCCAGCACGCTCCAGCTCTGGATCTCTGGTGCATCCCCACCTCCGTGTGGTTTCCCCTCTGGCAGGGGGAAGCAGTTCCTCTCGTTGCTGATTCATCTCCATGTCTCTTGTGCTTCACTCCACTGAAATCTGGTTTGGTACGAGACAGACTCCGGTGGAATGAAGGACAACAGAACCCATGGATCGTCCTTAGTTCACTCGGAACAGGCAGGCGAGTTTATCTTGTATTAACACACTTTTTGGGGAGGCACGGGGTGGCTCAGGTTTGAACCCCGAGTAGGACACAGAACTCTCCTGTGGGAACGCTACGGGCTGACACTTCTCTTGCCCTCCCCCCAGTATCCTCGGGTTTTATCCGCTTTAATTTTAGCCTGTAGCACAGTAGCCAGGTAGTTTGCAGCCCTAACTGTGGGAACAGTTTACCAAAGGTGGGGCAATTCTGTCTTTTGAAGGTCTTGATCTCCCAGGAGCTTCTCCAAACTAAACACTCAAGAATTTGAGATTTTACAGGGGAAATCCAACAAGATGATGGCATCAGTCCCTTCTGGCCTCAAACCCCTGAATTTGGGCAATTTCCTCCCAGTGCTGGTTCTTTTTTAAGGCCTTTGGCAATAAGGAAAGTGTCTGAAGCTACTGCTTCCCTTTGGCCTGACAGGGGAGAAATAACCTTAACCCAGCCCCACACGTTGAGGTCACTGGGGTCTGCTGGGGGACATGGCAAGGGCCGCAGGGGCTGTCCCCACATGGCACTGCCAGGCTGGCACTGCTCATCCACACGCTACTGCATCTGGGAAATGGATCATGGATATTATGGGATGGCCCTAAGGCACTATGAAGATGGAAGGAGTGAGGCTGAGTGCTGCCCAACCCCTCTAAAAGCTGTGCAGCCTCTTCCAAAGAGCTTCCAACCTGTGAAAGAGACAAAAAAAGAAAAGAGAATTAAGACTGTTAGAAATATTCCCCCCATCCCTGCATCTGTGCAGTAAAGATATTTTTGAGATTATTGCAAGCTTTACGCTTTTTAGATGCACGGTTTCGCCTCTAAAATGCATACTGGAGTCTGAATATAATGTGTGCACTTAATGTTGCACGTTGCTTCTAAAGAATTGAAAACATAAAAAAAAATCTACCCTGAAATAAGTAAACCCCATCAGTGAAATGAAAGTTCACCGTAGCCTGGCAAGGAATGGCAAATATTTTTTTTCCGCCCCAATCGAGTTGGCTTTGCTTCCCAGGAGCACGAAGCCGAATGAAGGGAGCCAGGCACCAGTTCCTGCCCAGTACCTGGGAAAACTGGGACTTTCACAGTGCCTGGTGAAACGAAGGGTCCAGTTCTGAGTAACAACGTATTTTGGCAACTCTCCCACGCACTCGGATGAATTAAGGTTTCACCTTTCCCCAGGCTGCAAAGTACAAGGAAATGCAGAAACTTGAAGATGAACTGAAGTGCTTGCCTGTACTTAAAAAAAAAAAAAAAAAAAAAAAAAGCAGCCAACCCACAAAATCCCCTGCTACGGAAGAGCTGATAGAGGATTTACCAGAACAAATAGCTTAGGGTGTTTCTCCCTGCTTTTGCTTTTAAGCATAACCCTGCTGTCTCGCTGCACCGAGGCCTCTCCCTTCGTTTTGTCCAGACACGTCCAAAGCCTTTGGGTAAGTCCTGAGAAAGGGTGGCCCAGGCAGGAACCCATCAACTGAAATTCCTCTGTGCAATCCTGGCTTATTTGAAATGCCTTTTATCAGGCAAGTTACAACGGGCTTTGGCACGGCAAATGCCTAATGCACAGCTTCCAGCTATTAACCCCTTCGTGCCTGGAACTCTCAGAGCCAGCATGCCCAGGGGAGGGGGAACAACCAGCTGCAAGGGTGGCTTTGGCTTCCGTCAGGAACAGCTCAGATCGTTAAGTAAAGGTGCTTATCAACCAAATCTTATATTAAAAAATGGTAATAAAAAACTTGAAATACAAGCTCCAGGGACCCGCCTCCAACAGCAAACTACCACTCAATATTGAACAACGAATTTAAAGTAAATTAAATGTTACCAGTATGGGTTGTTTGGTTGCTTTTTTAAAATCATTTTTCCCCTTCCCCCCCAACCTTTTAATGAGATACCACTTGTCTTTTGCTTCTCCCTGGGGAGAAGCCATGGGAGTCAGGCTACAGTCTTTTGCACCTACCTGAGCAGTAGCAGAGATGTGCTGCATCCTCAAAAGCAGCAAACCTTTAACTAAAGGTCAGAGAAAATTGTACTGGACTTCTCTGAACTTTAAAGTGAGCACACGTTTTCTGCATTTCATTTTTTCTGTAGGGGAACTAAGGGATAATGAGATGCTCTGAGCCAAAACTCGTTGCATTCATTACATTAACAGGACTTTGCATTAGGCCAGTGATTGCAAGCCCTTGCAGTTTTCAGCACGATGCTCTGTGTGCTCCTGAAGTGCCCACAGCTCTTAATCCTGCTTAGAAAAGTATGTAAGAACTTGTTTCACCATAACATAAGCTTGTATTTCTGAAGCTCAGATTTAACTGGGCCTTCCAGCAGAGCTCTTCTGCAGCCCCTGCCCGATCCAGGTGTTCTGTCTGAAAATGACCTTTTCTGGGCCCTTTTCTAGGAAATGTTCCCCCTCGGAGCATCTGCTGCTGCTCCTTCAGGGCTTCCATTTCTCTGCATTACTCCGGTGTTACCCTCCTGCTTTTCCAAAGCCTTTGCTTGAAACCGGCAGCTGTTGTTTTTTCAAGGGAAAATAGCTCTGCATTTCTCTTGGTATTGAGCAAGTTTTCCTACACAGTGATGAGTTAAATTTCAGGTTGGCTTTACCGCCCTGCGTTGCTCTTGGAGGAGGAACCCGATTGTACAGCAGTAGCTGAAGTCACTACAAAGCTTGTGATTCCCTGTTTTATGTTGAGTGAGCAGCCTGGGGACCCTTCTCTCTCGCTGGTGCACAACGGGCATCCATGGGAGGGGAAGAGTCACTGGAGCCCACCGGGACAAGCTCTGCCTCTTGAGGAGAGAGCTCTCCTGGCCTAAAGCTTCAGCAGGAGCAGAGCCATACGGGACTTCTGGACTTCAAAGTCCTTTGTGAAACTAATGCAAGTTAAAACTTTACAAGGAAAAACAAAAAATGTGTCAACTTTCATAAACTTTTTCATGGTATCTCTAGGTAGGTCCAAACCCATTTTTCAAGTGATTTGCACAGAAAATGGAGAAGAGTCAACTGATTGAAACTAGGCTAAATCTTAGACTGGTTCTCAGGTGGTAGTTTAGCTGCTAAGTCTGGTGTTCATTGCACTAGTGTAAATCCAGAGCTCCGTGGGTTCTAATGGAATTACGTTGCTCTTAAAGGCCACTGATAACCACATAATTCTTGCCAGTTCAGGAAACAGGTGGAGTTTTTTTTAGGGAATCTCTCCACCTATCATCGACTAGTGCTTTGGATAACTTTGCTATTCTTTAAGACTCAACATACCCATAGGAAAAGTTTAAGAACTTTGCATTTTTCCTTTAAAAACCTGTTTCCCGGCCTCAGTTTCCAACCAGCAAGGGGTGTTGATGGTGGTTTGCAGCGAGCATCACTTCTGCTGTACCAACAGCTCTGCCACCTCCTCACGGCCTCCTCCATCTTCTCGCCCGGGCACCTGCCCTCCAAAGAGCCCACCTCTGGGCAAAGCGAGTCCCAGCCCTCGCGCTCCCCCAGCTCCCAGCAGTTTTATACAACACACAAGAACCCGTGGAGGTACCACTCACTCACCTCTCTCGGTCAACTGGTACCAGTCCCATCTCACCACTGCTTTGCTTAACTTTAAACCAAAATAAATTAACTAAAAATAAAAACAAACAAAAACCAGGCTAAGGAGATGGGAAACTGAAATAAAGCAGCTGGTAGGTGTATAAATGCGGGGCCTGTTTATCTTCTTTCCCGTCCTTCTTGTGCACAGAATCCCAGAGGAGGTGGAGCAGGAGCCGAGGGGTCCTTCCCTGGGGTGTCGCGGCGCGGATGCGGCGGGGAGCGGAGCAGAAAGGGCACTTTTTAGACTCAAAAGAGGCGGGAGGGGAGGGAGGAGGGAGCGCAGCCCGCCCAGGTGAGCCGCAGGTGGGCGCTTTATGGCCGCGCTCCCGCGGGCGCAGCCCATGGAGGCGGCGGCGGCGGCGGCTCCTCCCCGCGGCCCGACGGGNTGGGGGAGCTGCGGCTCAGCCCACCTGCCTTCCCCGGAGCTGAGCAAAGAGTTCAGAAAAGACGATCTAAGAAAAGTTGGAGCCGTTCCCGAGGCGGGCGGGCGGCTCCGCGGCTGCCGCTCCAAAGGGAACCCTTCCAGGGGCGCTTCTGCTCCCCAGGGACTCGCTTTTGGAAACGTTAATAACTGTGAGCGACCCATTCGAAAGAGGACATGGTGATTTTCCCTCAGATCAAACCGCCTAACTTTTGTATTTGCTTTCCCACCTAAGAAAAGTTTCCTTTTGCTTTCCTGGAGCTGCTGAAGAACTGGGGAATCAAGCCCAGAGCCAGCTCTGGAGCTCGCGGTTTGTAGTGAGCTTGGGGCCTTAACGTCATCTCTAAAGAGTAACTCCAGCAGCAAAAACCTGCCGTCGGGGTATCTCCTTGCAAAGAATTGGGGCAGAACTTTGTGGAAGGTGGGGATGCTCTGCCAGAGGGCCCCAATGCAATGGTATTAATTCCAGCTCCAGAGGAGATCAGGCTGTGGGGAGGCTCGGGGGGTTGCACCGCGAGTGATGCGATGCTCGAGTATCTTTATTTATTTATTTATTCGTTAAGTCTTTATCTTTGCCCTCCTTTTCCATGGGTGGAAGGTGCCCACCCCCTGTCTGGCAGCAGTGATGCCCCGCAGGAGCGGGCACGGCGTTCCCGGAGCAGGGGCTGCCCTTCAGCCTCCTCCAGCCGTGGGTGGGGGGGCCAGGCTGGCCCTGCCCTTACCCTCCCCGTAGCACAAGTATCTGGAAGGCAGGTTGCTGCTGGGTTTTTAAATCTGCTCATCTGCACCAATCACAATATTTCCCCTGGTCTGCCTTTGCAGTGCAGCAGGGTGTAGATACCTAAGCAAACAAAATATTAATTATATTTATTTTTGCTTCCTTCTTTCTTTCTCTTTTTTAATGCTAACACCTTACTGCCGCTTTTCCCACTGTTTTCCATGTCAGGACTGTGCACGAACCCTGCTTTTCCCTTTGTTTGTTGGGTAAAGCAGCAGTTCTGCCTGCAGGCTGCTTCGGTGTGAGGCGGGTGGCAGGGTTTGCTGCTTTAGTTTTGCTTCTGCTGAATTGCCCTGAGCATCAGCGTCCATCGTGACCACTCACAATTATGAATCGAAAGTTCAGTTTTTTTTTTTTTGCCACACACTTTAAATGTGGAGGTGAATGTACCAGCCCATAAAAGAGTCTGCTAGAATGCCTTTAGAGAAAAAGAAGTGCGTGTTCTTCACGTGAGAAATGGCTCCTGGAGGTTGTCACTGCTCATTGCTTGCTTTTATTTCCTTAGGCCTGTGTGAATCGATAAGCCAGACCCTCCCCATCTTTGCGCTGCTGCACAGTTTGAAGCCAGGGCACTAGTTCTTTTAGATACAAATCAGTTCTTTATTTGTTTTCTTTGCGACTGCAAAATAACAAATAGCTTTAAAGTTTAGGATGACTAAAGTTTACAGGCACGGTGGGACTGGCCGGGGCGTGGGTAGCTGGGAAGGAACGCAGGGTTGTTCCATAATGCCCAATCTTTTCAACTATCAGTTCGCTTAAACTTTCAACACGTACCCGTTAGGTGGAAAAAGCTGCCAACACCTCATAAAACTGCTGCTGCAAGCTCTGCAGCCCTGCTGATGGAAAGATGTCTGGGGATGAAGGCTCTGCAGTGTCTGAAGGGCACATTCCACTGTTTGGCTTCTCAGGAGGAAGCCTGTGTGGTCTTGGTGTCTTGTCAGCTTTGACCTCTAAATTTGTCCAATAAATGGAATCAAATTATTTACTCGGTCTGCAGGTTGGAGACATCAAACACAGCAGAGGAAAGCTCAGGGCCACGTCTCCTGAAATTGCCCACTGTAAATTCAGTCCACAAGCAGGTAGAGAGTAATTACTTGAGGGTTTTCCCCCGTTTGCCTCCGAAGTTTATTTATGATTGTGAAAAACATCTTTATAAAGCAACTGCCTACATAGGAGTAAGGATTAAATGGAGCCCTCAGACTATGCATTCTTAATATTCCCCATCACAGAGAACGAACCGCAGCCTAACGCTGCCTTTCGCTTTTATTCCGCGTGGTTTCTTTGGCTCGGCGGCGCTGCGGTGTGACCAGCCCTCCCGCGCCCTCTCCCTCTGCAGCACTTGCTCTCCCACATGCATAAAAGGAAAACGCTCTTGTAACCTTTCTGAAGCGAAGCCAAAAAAGCCTTGTTTGATCACAGGGAGTCGTCCTCCTCGCCCCGTTCCCCTGCAGCCTGCTGGAGGGTTGGCTGCGGTGAGAGCTGGGGTGGCGGTGGGAGCCCGGTTCGCTCCATTGAGCGCTGACATGAGCATCACTGGGGACGTTTCTTCAGCTGCTCCCGTCTCTGTGGAGATGGGCATGTGCTGAAGCTTAGTGCTGTCAATAGTGAGACATGCTTGTTCCAAAATTAAGGCTTAACACTTGTAAGGAAGTCTTTGCATTCCAGAACAACGGAGAAAAGGAGAAAGATTGAGACTCGCTTAGCTTTCTTTGAGATTTGTCCCCGTACCATCATGCCTAACCACTTGTTTGAGAGTATAGATCTATCATTTGAATTATCAATTACTGTTGCTCCTCTTTAAAGCCTGCTTCATCTGAACACCTTCAGAAAGGGTGTTCTTGCTTTCTGATGGAAGCTGCTTGGAAATGTACGTTCTCATTTACATCAGTGACACAGGAACTGTGTAGTGGTTCACCATTTGGGTGAGCTCCCTCATCCCTGACAAGGAAATGTCTCTGAGATGCCACAGGGCACTGATAGCAACTGTAGGTCCACATCTACTGGAACTTGCAAGGAAAAAGGCAGGACGTGCCCGGGTGTTTCCAGGGGGCTTGTCCTGATGGATTCACAGCTACGTTAAATGGCATTAGATCCTGAATGGCTCGATACAGCCAAGAGTAGCCGTACCCCCACTCAGCAAGAGACCGGTACGGAGGTCAGTCAACTGATGACAGGTTCTGGTAACTTTATTTTAAATATGCTCAGCCATAGTTGCTCATTTGCAACTTGTGGAGGAAAGAAAAATGATTACCCCAACCTCTCTTGCAATCCTCACCCCTTCCCCAGGCTCCACTTTCTCCCTCTCACTTCCAAATTTAAAAGAAAACACCGTCTCTGTTCTGTTCCCATTCCCCCTTTGGCAGTGGGAGTTGGCATCAGCTGGCACACCTGGTTCTGCAGCGCAGTTAATATCTGGCTCTTCCACATGAATACCTTTGGCTCTTTTCTTCCTTTAGAGGCATCCCATTCGGCCGAAGCGTGCATCCGTGGCAGTCCCGAGCATCTTTCCTGCGAGCTCGGTGTTCATGAGNTCCATGCCCAGCTCTTCAGGCTCTGGCCGTGGGGAGCACTCGGCAGCGCACACCGCAGCGGCCAGGGGCCGTGGCTGCTCTGAGGGACGTCCAGGGTGAAAACAAATTCATGGTAGAGTAAAAGAACGTTGGACTTTTCAGTCTGTTGTGACTTGTGGGGAAAAAAAGAATAAAATTGGGACTTTAGAATCTTTTAGGCAAAGTTTGGTTTTGCCATTTCCCCCTTGTTCCCTGCTGTCACTAAGGAGGTAAAGGAAAAGAAATAAGCTGAAAAAGAAAAGGATGTAAAATGGAGGAGCAGAGGAGGAAAACCATTTCTAGGAGATTTAGTTCTGTCTTTGCAGCAGGGGCTGTTTCCATGAACACACACGCTGCTTTAAAAGACGGAAGTTTTTGAGGAAAAATAGCGTGTGTGTGTTTTATTGCTCGGCTTCACTTGATTGCTTCAGAAGGTACCAATCACTGAAGCTGCCACCGAGAAGAGCCAACAAGCCCTAACCTGCTCTCCCCCCGTGGCTCCTTCTGGGTGCCACCTCCGTGTCTCAACACAGCGCTCGTGAGAGGACGCTGGTGACACATCACGTTAGCTCCGTGCTTCCCACCAGTGTTTATGGGGATGGCAAAGTAAGGCAAAGAGTTTAAGGTCGTGCCTGTGGGCGCTGGAAAGGATCCCTCTGCCTTCCCAGTAGAGTAGAAAATTGGAAACCTGGCTGTTTTTTCTGTACCATTTTTCATTTGGCTGTTTCTGACTCGTGTGTTCCCGGTGTGAGGCATTAACCAGTGAATCCTGGTGCGTTGAACCAGGGAAAAGGAGGGAGCACAACCTTAGAGGAGATGGTCTTTGCTGCTGCTCCAGTCACTGGAAAAATAACAGCCCCCGAGCAGTGTTCATGTGAAGCAGGTTTGTGTCAGGGGAAAAAAAAAGTGTCTGTTGATGGGAGCAACTTAAAAGCACGTCGATTTGAGCATTAAGGAAAGGCTGAGTCCGTAGCCGGTGTCGGGATGCCGTCGAGTGGGTGGAGTGAGCTCCTGGGGACACGAAGCTGCTGGAGAAGACAATGAGGTGCCTCCGTGCCAACGTACCGTCTCTCGCGGGATGATGTGCTGGTGTATATTCATTTCTGGGTACAAACTGGACTCTCTGCCAACAGAGCTGCTCTGAGGCGAGACCTGCGCAGGGGCCGGGGGTGCAGCGTGGCTGGGTCGGCTCCCGAGGATGCCCCCCTCTCCCCTAAGGCTTCCCCAAGGGGCTGTCGTGGGGGAAGCGCTGAAGTAGCCCCCAAACGAAACAATTAAAGATTGGTTATACCTTGATTGTGAAGCAGCATCCCAAGGCTCTAAGGGTAGCAAGCCTTTTCTCCCCTGCCTTTGAAGGCAAGACGGGATGGCCGTGTTTTAATTACTGAAAGGCTCCTTGCGGTTTCTGTGTCTGCGAGAGCTGGGGGGGTCTGGGGTGGGCTCTGCCTCCCCGTTCTCAGCCCTGTTCCCCGGCTGGAGCCTCCCTTGCCGCCTGCTCCCACCCAAGAAATAGCTGTCGGCAGGAGATGAGGGCTAAGGAGGGAAGGTGTCGGGAAGCTGATACAGCTGAATCACAGATATATCTCTGTAGAGATCTGTGTTATTTATACTACAAAAATGTCCAGAGAAACATATTTTGCAAGTGTCCTTGACTTCTTGAGGCTTTTTCGTAATGTTCTGGACCTCTCTGGTATTTTTATCTGAATCTATTTACTGGTAACGTTGAGAAATTGGGATGTGGCAAAGCGATTCTTTGTGATTTGAGTGGAGGTGAAAATACCGAGAAAAGTGTTTTTTCTGTTCTGGCTTCTTTGTGCGTTTTCACTGGCTGGAAGTAGGGAGCAGCCCTTTCAGGGTTGCCTGTGCTTCTGCTTGTGACCGTGCTGGGGGGAGAGCCTCTCCTGGTGTTTGACATGAGTTAGAGAGGTCCATGTTGAGGAGCAGGTCCTGCTTCCACCCGCTCCCCCTTCAGCTCCTTCGCTGTGGCCTTGGTGCCCGTCCCCACCACCCGCTCCCTGCCCGCCCGGCTCGGTGGTCCCTGTGGTGCCCAGAGGGTCCCCGCTGGGCTGTCCCAGCACATCGTGGAGCCGCAGGGCTTGGTGGGCTCATCCCTGGCCTTTTGTCTGCAGCTCCGCGCTGCCTGTGAGCCGCCCCGGCCCTTCCCTTCCCCGGACGGGACGGGACACGCCGCTTATCGGAGCGGCAGTTCCAGCCCGGGCCAAGGGCACGCCTTTGGGAACGCTTCTTTCTGTAGCCTTGTTCGGGCTTGTTCTGGGGCGCTCTCTAGGCTGAGAGAGCATCCGTGAACCCTCCACAGGAGCTTTCTGTGATGCCCCTTCCAACCCCAAGGGAACGGCGCGACGCCCGAGCAGGGCGGCCCTTGGGTGGCCCGGTGCCACCTGCGATGGCTCCTGAAAAGCTGGGGCATGGATAATAACGCCCGCTCGGGGGCATGGACCCCGGCTTCGGTTGGGTGTGTTGGAGTAACACCCAGATTCTTTTGTACGGTGGTTAAATAAATAATTTTTAATGTGAGGCTTCGTCCTTGCGAGCAAGTCGAGTACTGGCGGCATTTAGGAGCGCGCGGGTGGGGGTTGGCGGCTGCTTAACACGCTCTGAGATGGGAAACTCGCTGTCTTGAGGGGAGAAAACAAGCGTTTCCATTTCTGTTTCTGTAAGCGACGTCACCAACGGCAAAATCGCCTTTTTTGGGAGGGGGTGTTTTTGGAAACGCTGGTCGGG
>VZRU01021447.1:276242-303013 GCA_013398155.1 Pedionomus torquatus | reverse complement strand
TGTCTAAGGTGACATCTCGGCTCAGGATTTTTGATGACGGTGCTTATAATGAGACAAAGGAAGAGAGGCAGCTCGGGTTTGATTTGGATCCCTCTGCCTGTTTAAAGATTGAAGATTTCTAACTCAGCGAAATCCCTGCCACGTGAGAGCCCGTTTCACGTCCTGCCTCTTTGCAGACCCGCTCTGTCGGGGCTTTGTGCAGAATCCCTGTGCGTCGTCGTTCTCTTAATGACGGGGCGAGGCGTTGGTTTGCCGGTCGTGATGCCACCTTGTATTCTCACGTTCTGAGAGAGCCGTTTTTGGATGCGCGGTAAACCAGTGCTAGCCATGGACATAGATGGTGCTTTAGGGAATCTGTCTTACTCAGCCAACAACGAAAGCCCTTTCACAGTTAGAAAGTTTCGGTGGGTTTTTTTGGTGAGTCTGCATTAACTGCTGTAATTTCACAGATATTGTAGGTGTTCCCAGGGAAAAAACGAGACTTGGTACCTTCTATCCCACTGAGAGAAATGGAGAATTCTTCCTTTGCCCTGTACCTTTGCCTGCGTGGATGTTAAAGAACAGCCTGGGACCCAGGAGCCAGGTTTGTCCCAGCTCTGTCCCATCTGCCAGTCCGCGTCTGCCCCATCCCACTGTGCCAGGGACCGTGCTCAGGAACCTCCTGCACTGGGGGTTAACCTGCTTCCAAGGGTGTCCTCAAGGCACCTCTTGGAAGACAGAGTTTGGGGACAATCTGCAAGATGTGGGTGTCGGAGAGGGTTGTGGCAGGAGGAGCACAAGTTCTCTCCGTGCCCGTTGTGTGCCAGGGCTGGTGCCGCTGCAGGTTGGTCTCACACCGCTCTGCCCCATTAGAGCTCCTTCATCTGAACGCGCTTTGAGGGAGTTACTCCAGATGTCGGCCAGAACAAGGAAGTAGAAAGTCAAGCTGAAACTCTGCAAGTATTTCCATGCCCTGCCCCTGCCCGGGGCTGTTTGTGGCTGAGCCTGGTGTTTGCTGGGAGTGCGTCAAGCAGCATCTTTAGCTGAAACTGGGAAGAGTGGAGGCAGGATCGGGATGGGACGTCATCCCTGATTGGGGCTGACAGGCTCTTGCCAAGGGCTTAGGCCTGCCCAAGGGGGGTGTTTGCAGCGGGACCCGGCCCTGTGCCCTCCCCAGATTGTGCCTATCGCCCACCAGCTCTTGGGGGGAAGCAGTAGCTCTGTTGCTGCTCGTCAAACCTGACTTGAGCAAGTGATGTTCTTGTGTCAGGAGGTGTCTGTCTGCCCTGGCTCAGATAAAACACCTCCTTTGTACCTGCCAGTGCCTCCTGCCCTGGCACCAGGCAGCCTGTCACCTCCCCGGGCCATGTGGGACCTTGCTGCACACCTGTATTTGAAGGTGACATATTTGTGGTCCTTGGCTTTGCGAGTTTTAGAGTATCTGCCATGGATTTCACAAGACTTCCCTTTTCCAAACAAATCTGAATCCAAGTGCTGCAGGTCCACAACTCACACTTGGTGGCAGCTGCCCTTCCCTGGGCACCCAGCAACACCCAGAACCGCAGCTAAACTCTCATCCGCTTTGAATTGAGGTCTTTTTTTTTTTTCCTAGGCAGCAAACATGAAGCAACTTGCTTCATCAGTGTATTGCTCTGGAATTACTGTAGCAGAGGCATCCAGCAGCTGGGGGAGTCTGACATCAGTATACCTTACAGGTATATTCAGTTTCTCAATCACATGCAAACTGGCCCTTGTCCGTACTTGCAGAGCCTCCCAAAGCCTCTGCCTTTGAGAAACTGCTGTTCCCTCTTGCTACGGAGCTAAAATAAACTAGAGCCACCGGATCCCACATCTGCGTTATTATTTACAGTATTTCCATCCTCTGTGCGGTGCTGTGTCTGCCGTGGGCTGCTCTGCTTTNGGGGCGGCGGCTGCTCGGGCTGGGGAGGCTCATCTGAGGGACAGAGCTCTATCCCCCCCCCAGTGCCATCGCGGGAAGGGGTGTGCGTGGTGTGTAGGCGACACATCACAGATAAGCAACAGCTCTTCCCCAGGGGATGGTCTCTGCCCCTGGCTGGCCTTGTTTGCCATGGCGTGGCTCTCTCAGGCGTGTCACGGCACGGTCTCACCTTTGCTCTGGGTCTGGGATACGGGTGTTGGTGCCTCTGCTGTTGGTTTGCTCCCCTTGCTGGCAGGCTGGTGTGCAGAGCCACTCAGTGTGGGCAGCATCTTGGGAGGCGTTGGGCAGCCAAGAAGGCTTCTACAGTGAAGAGCAGGCACCCAGACCTGAGGGAAACATCCCTTTTAGTTTTGTTCATATCCAAGTCCATAAATAAAACATCAGCCCAATAGGTGTTAGTGAAGGAATAAAAATCAATACTTAAACCCCTACCAAACAGAAAATCCAAGCAGTATTTTCAGGCTTAGAGATATAGTTAGAGATTCTCCCTGATGGATAGCATCATCCGTTGCCCGAAGGCAGCACAGCCTGAGGAATGGCAGGGGGGAGTCCAGGGGGTCTCTTTTTCCTTCCGAGTTCTGGGAGTGGGGAATGTTTTAAGCGGTTCGTGCTCATTTGTATTTTAAAGCTTCTTACTCTGAAGTGCAAGACCAGGGGCTACATCTTCAGCTGGCATAAATCTGCCTGGCTGCATGGAGATAAACTGATTTACGCTGGCTGAAGATCTGGCCCTGGATGGAAGAAATGGAAGCAGGTGGATGCAATTTCTCTAAATTTCCACTCAAGCTGCACGCGCCTGGAGCACCAGAAATTGAACGGCACTTTCCCTAAGAGTAAAAAAGTTATTAGCTTCATATTTGTGTTAGTGCTTCACTGCCCTCCCTCTTGACTTGATCATCACACGTAGCCACGGGCTGTCTCTGGCAATGATTCCGTCTCCCCAATAAAATTAAAAATCACTTTTGTTTCATATCTTTTTAATAAGACGTGTCCTTTTTAATAAAGGACTCTGCTCTTTAATGGCTGATGAGCTGATGAACAGGAGGCTCGGAGTTTATTGCATTTCCCTGATTTGAATTTCTCGTTCTGCATTTCAGATGCAACAATAAAGCTCAGGAAAAATCCCTGCAGCCTGGGCACGTGTGGCACAAACAGGGCTTTGCTGGCGCTGCCGGGTCGACGCCGGTGCTGGGGGTCTGAGGGTCTCCCCGCCACAAACAATTAGTACCTTTAGTGCAAGTGCTCGTTAAGGAAATAAGGCCGAGGCACGGTGATGTGCGGGAGGGAAGGAAAGGTTTCTGTGGCCGCTGGCTGCGTGCACGGAAACACACCCACCCACCTGCAAAGAGACAAAGTTGGGCTGGAATTCAGTTTCTTTGTCTCCTTGAATAACATTCTATTTCGTACATTTTCCTTTTATAAAATGAGAGCAAAGAAAGAAGAGCATCTCATAAGAAAGTTGTTTTTTTTTAAAAAAAAAAAGAACATTAAAAAGATTTCTAGAATCTTGTCCAGAAACTTTTGTGGGATTCTGTTTGATTTTATTGCAGAATCCATTCAGTGATGTTAAATTAATTTGCAAGCCTTTTGATGCTATGAAATTATACTGGGAGCAGCTTTGGTTAAAGTTACACAATCTATTCTTTAGCACAAAAGTAAATAGACTGTTGCTGGCCCCAGAAATAAAGACAAAGGTTAAATTCCAGGGATTTGCTGAGTATTAATTTTATTCAAATAATTTATGCAGATTTCCTGCCTCTGAATTGTTCCAAGTTTGAAGAATCAAACACAACCAAATGCCTCTCTATGTTTAGCTTCTTATATTGATTCATCTACTCCTGGGTTTGTTTCAAACACGGACCTGAAGTAACTTTATGAGCCAGATTTTTTTCAGAAGCGAACAAGCAAGGCAGTTAAACCCGGGCTGTTTGGGAGGCTTTGGAAGCAGCACATTTATGTCCTGTCCCATCAGGATTTTTGGCGAATTCCATTTCCAGGTGGTTGCAGCCGCATCCCGGGGGTGGATTCTCAGGGAGAGCCAGGGTCTGTGTCGGGCAAAGCTGAATCGATAGGAAATACATCAAAGGGATCATCCCATTAAGAGTAGGAAATAGGGCTGTAGGGAACTTTAGCCTTAGCNTGGTGGTGTGGGCTGTCGCGTGGGGCGTGCGGGTTTGGGGGGGGGGGGGTCGCTGGGATGTGGAGCATCGCTGGGATGGTGGAGCCGTGCGGGGCGGCGGCTGCTCGGGCTGGGGAGGCTCATCTGAGGGACAGAGCTCTATCCCCCCCCCAGTGCCATCGCGGGAAGGGGTGTGCGTGGTGTGTAGGCGACACATCACAGATAAGCAACAGCTCTTCCCCAGGGGATGGTCTCTGCCCCTGGCTGGCCTTGTTTGCCATGGCGTGGCTCTCTCAGGCGTGTCACGGCACGGTCTCACCTTTGCTCTGGGTCTGGGATACGGGTGTTGGTGCCTCTGCTGTTGGTTTGCTCCCCTTGCTGGCAGGCTGGTGTGCAGAGCCACTCAGTGTGGGCAGCATCTTGGGAGGCGTTGGGCAGCCAAGAAGGCTTCTACAGTGAAGAGCAGGCACCCAGACCTGAGGGAAACATCCCTTTTAGTTTTGTTCATATCCAAGTCCATAAATAAAACATCAGCCCAATAGGTGTTAGTGAAGGAATAAAAATCAATACTTAAACCCCTACCAAACAGAAAATCCAAGCAGTATTTTCAGGCTTAGAGATATAGTTAGAGATTCTCCCAGATGGATAGCATCATCCGTTGCCCAAAGGCAGCACAGCCTGAGGAATGGCAGGGGGGAGTCCAGGGGGTCTCTTTTTCCTTCCGAGTTCTGGGAGTGGGGAATGTTTTAAGCGGTTCGTGCTCATTTGTATTTTAAAGCTTCTTACTCTGAAGTGCAAGACCAGGGGCTACATCTTCAGCTGGCATAAATCTGCCTGGCTGCATGGAGATAAACTGATTTACGCTGGCTGAAGATCTGGCCCTGGATGGAAGAAATGGAAGCAGGTGGATGCAATTTCTCTAAATTTCCACTCAAGCTGCACGCGCCTGGAGCACCAGAAATTGAACGGCACTTTCCCTAAGAGTAAAAAAGTTATTAGCTTCATATTTGTGTTAGTGCTTCACTGCCCTCCCTCTTGACTTGATCATCACACGTAGCCACGGGCTGTCTCTGGCAATGATTCCGTCTCCCCAATAAAATTAAAAATCACTTTTGTTTCATATCTTTTTAATAAGACGTGTCCTTTTTAATAAAGGACTCTGCTCTTTAATGGCTGATGAGCTGATGAACAGGAGGCTCGGAGTTTATTGCATTTCCCTGATTTGAATTTCTCGTTCTGCATTTCAGATGCAACAATAAAGCTCAGGAAAAATCCCTGCAGCGTGGGCACGTGTGGCACAAACAGGTCTTTGCTGGCGCTGCCGGGTCGACGCCGGTGCTGGGGGTCTGAGGGTCTCCCCGCCACAAACAATTAGTACCTTTAGTGCAAGTGCTCGTTAAGGAAATAAGGCCGAGGCACGGTGATGTGCGGGAGGGAAGGAAAGGTTTCTGTGGCCGCTGGCTGCGTGCACGGAAACACACCCACCCACCTGCAAAGAGACAAAGTTGGGCTGGAATTCAGTTTCTTTGTCTCCTTGAATAACATTCTATTTCGTACATTTTCCTTTTATAAAATGAGAGCAAAGAAAGAAGAGCATCTCATAAGAAAGTTGTTTTTTTTTTTTTTTAAAAAAAAGAACATTAAAAAGATTTCTAGAATCTTGTCCAGAAACTTTTGTGGGATTCTGTTTGATTTTATTGCAGAATCCATTCAGTGATGTTAAATTAATTTGCAAGCCTTTTGATGCTATGAAATTATACTGGGAGCAGCTTTGGTTAAAGTTACACAATCTATTCTTTAGCACAAAAGTAAATAGACTGTTGCTGGCCCCAGAAATAAAGACAAAGGTTAAATTCCAGGGATTTGCTGAGTATTAATTTTATTCAAATAATTTATGCAGATTTCCTGCCTCTGAATTGTTCCAAGTTTGAAGAATCAAACACAACCAAATGCCTCTCTATGTTTAGCTTCTTATATTGATTCATCTACTCCTGGGTTTGTTTCAAACACGGACCTGAAGTAACTTTATGAGCCAGATTTTTTTCAGAAGCGAACAAGCAAGGCAGTTAAACCCGGGCTGTTTGGGAGGCTTTGGAAGCAGCACATTTATGTCCTGTCCCATCAGGATTTTTGGCGAATTCCATTTCCAGGTGGTTGCAGCCGCATCCCGGGGGTGGATTCTCAGGGAGAGCCAGGGTCTGTGTCGGGCAAAGCTGAATCGATAGGAAATACATCAAAGGGATCATCCCATTAAGAGTAGGAAATAGGGCTGTAGGGAACTTTAGCCTTAGCAAATTAAGAAATAAAATATGAAAATGAGAAAGGCTGTGATTGAGCCCCTCCTGCCCCCCCTCTCCCCCCAAGCTTCCCTCTCAGAGGTTTCAGAGGAGCGGACCCGCCGATGCACATCCTCGGGGCAGGGATTCTCCATCTCCTGCGGCCGGTCCTGTGCAGGGGGAGATGGATTTATTCCTCTCTGCAGGCAAAAAGGGACAAACCCCAGCACTCTCAGGTGCTGTCATTCTGGGAGTGGGTCACCCCAGAGCCTGCTTCACTTGCCTCTTCCATGGGTGTAAATTGAGATAATTGAGACAACACAGTCCCAGGCCGTGGCACGATGTGGGTATGTTCCCATCGCTCCTGTCTGTCTTATTCCAGCTCTTCAGGGGAATGAGACAAATAGAACAGAGTGGAAGGGTTTGTGCAGACTTTTAAGTTCTTAATCCTGTAAATTAGACATGATTTTCTTTAAGGTGTGGGGAGAAAACTAGGTCTGATGCCGTTCTGCTGAAAAAAAAATAGATGGGGCAAAGGCTGAGAGCATCATTTTCCTTCTCCCCCCAGGCAGTGGCATCCCAGCGTCAGGCTGGGTGTGGAGCCAGCAGCAGAGAACTTGAACCCTTCCAGAAGCGAACCCTATGCCGCCCCGGCTCCTCCAGCCCAGAGGAGCCTGTGTGTGATAAAAAACCCTCCCTTTAATTAAACCAGAACCTCCAGCTCCGCTGCCGCTCGTGTGCTGTGGTTTCTGGGGTTTTCCAGCGCGGAAAGTATAACTGTGGGCTATGTTTTCAGGGATGGCAGAGCAGAGGCGATACGGTTGCAGTCTTTTTGGCATACTCCTAATCCTCAGGCTTTCCCGTGCGGGTTGGTGGCTGCACAAGTTACGGCAGCGCCGGGCTGGGCTCTGCCGAACCCTCCCCAGGGGTGCAGGGAAGGTGCCAGGGGCTGCGGGGCTGGGGCTCCGGCCGGCTCCTGCCCACCCGCTGCCAGGAGCCGTCTCTGCAGAATCCTCAGCTCCCTCAAAATCCAGGTGAACAAGCAAACTTTGCAAGGAGGCAACTTAGAAAATAACCAAG
This sequence comes from Pedionomus torquatus, assembly GCA_013398155.1. Taxonomy (NCBI): domain Eukaryota; kingdom Metazoa; phylum Chordata; class Aves; order Charadriiformes; family Pedionomidae; genus Pedionomus; species Pedionomus torquatus. Next base: position 295,599 of record VZRU01021447.1, on the reverse strand, counting down.
AATAGCTGTCAGTGACTTTGACAGATTTTCTCTTGGCCATCAGCTCCCAGGGGCAGATCTGGCCGGGAGGTGAAGTGAATCACGGCGTCACTTTCCCAGTTCATTCATGCGAGGTAGGGTGCAGTTAGTGATGTGTCACGCGTTAGAAAATACCACGTTCAAACGCCCATCCTGCTCCCAAATCTTAGATCTGAGAAGTTCTCAATGTTCGGGCTGGTCCAGGCTTTGCAGCACTCTCTCCTCCTTCATTCCAGGCGCACAGATTCCTGCGTCAGTGGCTGGAGCAGCTGAGCACAAATGGGAAAAGCAGGGCTGGGGATGGCTCTGTGGGAGCACAGGGACAGGGACGGAGCACAGCAGAAGTGCACCGTTCACACTGAAGGGATAAATGATCCTAAACCAACCCTTGCAATTACAAAGCTCTGAACCAAAACATCTTCATGTTTTAAAAGGATTATCGTGTCAGGCTTTGCAGGGCTTTGGGAGCAAGGGGAAGGTTGTTTTATGGTTTCTCTTGTTCAAAATGATGTTGTCCTGCTTAAACCTCGTTTGGACTTGTTGGCCTGAGGGTGTAGAGAGACCTTGCTGTGCCCCAGGGGTGCTCGGCAGTTCTCCATGCACAGGAGTCGTGGGGAGAGCTGGGGGGTCAGTGTTCATTTTAGCACCGGGTAGAGGGACCATCCCCAGGTCATCCTTCCAGCCGAGAGCCACCACTTCTGAAGCCTCTGCTGATCTTTAGAAGGGAGAAACAATTTGTCTGTCTTGTGGACTAGGGCAACTAAACAGGCAGATAAGGTAACATTAATTTTTAAATTTCTGTGCAAGTTCAAAATGCTACGGGCATTCATCCGGAGCTGCCTGTGGTCTTTCTGCCGCGGCTTTTCATGTTCTTCTTCCTGCCATGTTTCTGTTTCCACGTGGGAGCAGTGATGGAGAGGAGTGGATTCCAGGTGTGCGAGCCCTGCGACATTTACTGGTTGAGGTTCAGAAATTCCTACCCTGGGGTGGAGGGGGAAGTTAGAGGGAAGAGAAGAAAAAGAAGAGAAATGAGAAAATAAAGTAGGCTCCACCACCTGCCATGTAATGATGGGTTCTGGAGATAAGGCTGTTTTAAGGTGCATTCCAGACATGTGGGTCCTGCCCAGACACAGCACAAAAGAAAAGGGAGACTTAAAACAAGAGCCAGCTCCTCCTCCCCCCGGATCAGGTGCGCACACACAGAAGAGGATAGCTAACTCTAATAAAAACCTCTCTCCTGGCCTGTGTTTTCTTACAGTTTTAATTCAAAGCCCCCTTTAAGCACACATGCACACACAGCCCCTCTCATCAAGCTCTTCCCTAGCACTGGGGGGGGTTAAACTCGGGGGATCCGAGGCCAAAGCAAACAGAGCATCACCCCGAGAAGCTGCTGGCGAGTGCCACGTGGGGCTGGGAGATGCCTCAGCCCCTTCCGCGACCCTCGTAAAAACCAAAAAGAAAAAACATTAAAAACAATCGCAGGTCTCTCCCTCGAAGCGGCGAGATTCCCTACAGCCACCCTGGGTGCCTGTCCGTGGCTCAGAATTCCAGCAGGATTAGATTTTAACATTCCACCTCACGCAGCAATTCTGAAACCAGGAGGCTGGACCCCCCCTTGTGCTGCGGCGGCTCCGGGGGGGTGCGTTTGGGAGGGGGCAGTTCGTACCTGGGGGCAGAGGGGGAGAACGGTCAGAGCAGCCCGATACGGCTTCTCCGGGCTTCACGTTCTCTCCCCGGTGCAATTCGTCCTCCCCCCGGTTATCTTTGTGCTCCCGCCATCCTGAGCCCCAGGAGATGGAGTCAAGAATAAGGCCTTTACGTTTTTTTTGGAGATGCTGCCGGTGGCGCTATAAACTTACATCTCAGGGGTCCGTGGCACGTCTCGCCCGGTGACAAGGGTAACGTAAAGTTGCTAATTCACAGGGATTTGCCCCAGTGAAAACTGAAGAAAGAACAATGGGTAACTGTAACAGCATCTTAGGAAAATGCCAGGGTGATAAAAGTGGAATCACCCAGTAAAAATGTGTCGTAAAGCTCCTAAATTTCAGCCTCGCTTGTCATGCTGTCTCTAAGCAAATTTGCTCCCTGTTGGACTGTAAAAATCAAGTGGTAGCCACCGGCTTTTGATGCAAAAGTAGGAACATAACTCTGCGGGACTGAAATTGTATCTTGAGCCTCAGAGATTTTTGGGGGGAGGTGGTTGCTTTTGGAAAGGCAGTTATTTTTAGAAAGCAAGAGAATTAGTACTTTAATCCCTTTCAGTCTTCTCTGAAATTAATATTGGTGTGATTTTTAATAAGTACAGTAATAATGACTTGTAAGATCACGCACTTCACTTGTGTAAGTGACAGGACGAACCAGAGGGAAGGATTTAAACACTGTCGTAGTCTCATTTCTTTTTTTTTTTTTTTACTGTAGTTATGATAAATGTGCTCTGGCTAATTAAAGGAAGAAATACTTAATTTATGTTTAATCTAACAATCAGTTCTCTCTTAAGGACCTTATTATAGATGGACTGTGTTTGTGTCCGTGAGGGTGAGGAGCCAAGGGCCAGGGGGGTCCCACTTGTCCCGCGGGCGGGGGCTGAGCATCCCTGCAGGTCTCGGGGGATGCAGTGGGACCCCCCAGCACCTCCTCGCTGGGCTCCAGCGCAGCAGATCTGCTGCTCCAGAAGCACAGAAATCCCTGTTTATTCTTAGATCTGCGTCAGAATTTGCTTGCTGAAGTTTTGTGTAGTTAATTCAGGTGGTACCTGTTGACCCAAACAGCGGGTGAGAGGAAACAGTAGATATGCTGAGCACTTTTCTGGGAAATTAGGAGTTGTTTTTTTTTTCAGGTTTCACCTTTAGCATGGTGGGAGGAATTATTTGGGAAGAGTCTAGCAGTCTTGAGAAGAAACCAGAGGCAGATGCAGCCATTAATGCCATATCACTGCATAAATATTCAATGCAAAAAGTAATGAAACTATGGAACTTAATAAGAATTAAAATCCCTGTTGCCATTTTACGCTCCGCTCCTGGCATTTCACCCTTGGTAGCAGATGATTTCTCTTTCCAAATAACTTGCTTTAGAATTAAATCCCTGTGAGCTTTCCTGTGCCCTCGAGTAAAAGGACTTTATTTCAGCTGTGTCTCCGGGTGAGGGATGCTGAGGGCTCAGCTGGGCAGGGGTGGGAAGTGGATGGAGGAGGTTTTGTGGGACCTGAGCCTCTCGGAGCAGACTGAGGGGGGTCAGCGCAGCATTCTGCCGTGGGGATGGACACGTTCCCCCGCGCAGTCTGCCCGAAGGGCACGGCTTCTGTCTCTCTTCAAATAATGAAGAAAAAAAGTAATTCTTTTTTTTTTTTTTTTTAATGAAAAAAGATGTGAAAAGTGGTAATAAATGCTTGTGTGAACTGTTGAAGGCAACTCTTTATAGGTGATGACTTTTCAAGTAGTTGCATCCATAACTTTTTAACTTGATTCCTCCCATCTCCCAGAGCCCTTCTCCATCTGGCACCATCTGCGCTGCTCGCTGCGGGGAGGGTGACTGGTGTCACTGGTGGGGCTGTGGTTTTGTACCCGTCTAGTCGTTAACCCCCACTAAATTGCTACAGGTGCCCAGTGTGCAGGACTTCGATGGCATAGCGCTAGTTACTGCTTGCCCTGGAGGACCTTGGAGGGGGTTCCCTTCTCGGTGCCATCACCCGGGCAGGGGTGGGAGCCGGTGGCACGGGGGGCTGTCGGAGCACGAGTCACGGGCTGAGTCTGAATGAGAAATGGTCGAATTGGAAAAGAAAGAAATCTTAGCTTTTTGGTTCAAATATGAAGCTGAGGGCAGGGGATACAACTTCTTGAGACTGCTTGAAGATGGTGTGCCTCCATCCCCTGAATCCTCGTTATTCTAGAGGGGTGTTTTTTTTCTTCACGTTCTCTGCAGTCTCTCATTTACTCCGACAGCACGTGCTCACCCTGGTGGGGCAGCTCTGATTCTGTCCCTGAGTTCCCTCTGGACAAGTTCCATCCTGTGAGCTCTCGCCCTGCCAGCTTTGACTTCTGGAGGATCCATGTGCTTAACTCTGCCATTTCCCCTTATCCCAGAAGCGCGTTGCCTCTGCTCATCCCTTCACATGAAGCCAAAATTGCCTTCCAAATTTTGATTCTTGTCTCCATATTCATTCTCTCCCTCCCGTTCCAGCGAGTGTTTCGGTAGATTCGGCCAACAATGGGGATGTTGAAATTTTATTAGAAATAAATGTGAAATTCAAATTAAGGTCAAAATGGAAAATATGTCCATAAATATTTCAGAACTTCTAAACTGAGGCAGGTTTCTTCCCCTTTGGGTCAAAGGCGGTGTTGATGTACAAAGGTATTTTGGCACTTCTGAGCAGTTTTAAGCAGCCTTTAAAATATATATTCAAATCAATTCAAACCGGGCGAAAGCCCACAGAAAGGTTAGACTATCTTTTTTAGTCGCTTCCCGAATTTCAGTTTCCTTATCTTAATGCATTGTGTAGCTTTCTGCCCATTTAGTCCATTTCTATTCAACTCATGGAAGTTTCCTGATAATTACTTAGCCCCATCCAATTCCCTGAGGTCCCAAAATGCAAAACAATTCTTCGCAAGACAGAGATTACTTTTTACAAGCTTTAACAGGAAGGAAAAAAAAAAAAAGGCATTAAAATGATGTGATCTAAGGAAGAGTTTCACTGCTGAACTGTTTTCCACACGACCTCATTTAGCAGATAGCAGATATTATGTGACTGCACGTCAGGGAAGGTCTGAGTCTGTCCTTGCTTGTCCCAAAGCCAAGTTGCCTTCGACATCGATGGGGCAAAGCCTTTGAGGATACAAACTGACGTTATGGCACTGAATTCGGCATAACCCGTGCGATCTGAGGGCCCTGCTCAGGTGATAAGAGCTGTAATCCGATGTAAATGAGAAGAAAATCAAGGCCAGCAGGGCTCTGGATCTGCAGGCGGCAGGAAGAGGCATTTGCCTTTTATCTGCAGGAACTCCTGCTCTCCTGACATACTCTTCCTCTTACAGATGTGTCACTGGGGCCAGGAATTGCACCCCTTTTCACCAATTAATAGTCTAGCCCTCCATCCCCTCGTACTGACCCTCTCCAGCTCCCTTGGTTTGGGTGGCCTCACCTTCCAAATGGACGGAATGGCTTTCCGAGTGCAAAACCTCTAGGGTTTCAAGAGGATTTCCTTCTCTGCGAGAAAAGAAGGAGAAAACTCATGTGCCGACCTGTGCTGATGACAGGGCACGACTTGTACGAATCGGTGGATTTCTCTCTTGCTGCATTGAGCAGCGCTGCGGGTAAAGGGAGCATCACGGGAAGGGCCATTTCCAAGCGAGCACCGTGTTCCGATGGGGAGCTGCTGCGTGAGGCCGGGGGCTGCAGCAGCTGGAAGGGCCATGGGGGGGTTGCCTGGAGGGTTATTTACATTTTACTTGTGCTCACAAGCCGGGTGCCAGACCAGGGCTGTGCTATGGGGCATGTGCTGAAACAGGAGATCACTCCCTGCCGGCAGCGACGTGCAGAATGAGCTGAGAGGGGTGGCTGGACCACCCCCGAGCCCTGCAGACCCCAGGGTATGGGGAATGTTGGGGCACCCCCAAGTCCTGCAGACCCCAGGGTATGGGGAAGGTCAGGCCACCCCTGAGCCCTGCAGACCCCAGGGTATGGGGAAGGTGACCTTCCCCTCCAAAACACAGCAAGGGCAGGACACAAGGGAGCGGAACAGGCTTGGATTTAGGAGAGCCTAAAGGCAAGTTGTGTGAGCATCTGAATTAGCGTTGTGACCACGTTTGTCAGGAGCAGGAGGTGGGAAGGGAGAAGGCACAGCCTGGGAGGTCTGAAGCCACAGGGACATTCCCAGAACCTGTCCCGAGGGTCGGTGCCCCCGAAAGGGTCTCTGGGGCCGGGTGAGAGGATGCTCCGCAGGCAGACCGTGCTCAGGAGACGTGCAAGGGGCTCGTCTCCTTCAGTCCTCTGGGGTTGTGGGAACCTTCATTTGTCACTGCAGAAAGGAGTCTCAATATTTTATGAAAAAAAGTATTTTACCACAGGACTTTGGTGAATATCAGCATAATTTAACTGTGATTTAACAGAACCTTTCATTGACTTTTTAAATTATGCCTCTCCATCACCTACCCTATGGGTTTCCTTGCTTTTCATCTTGCAAACCCCATTACTTATTAATTTCCCCGTAATACATAATAGAGGCAGGAAAGCATATAGCGTCCCATTCAGCGATGATTTACAAGTCCCTTAGTTCTGAAGCAACATAAGAAAGAGCAGACATTTATATGAGTTTCCTCTGTGCATGTTTTCTTTGGAAAAATGCATAAAGCAACGCATACGAACCCGAGGCTTCTTTGGACACACTCTCCCAACTGCAGCTATTGCAGCCTTCCAGAAGGTGCAACCTGCTGAAGATTACAGGAGCACAGGCAGGGCAGAATTAGCAAGAAGCTGGTGAGCAAAGGTTTACCTCATGCTCATTATGATAATGGCTGTAATATCCAGGGAAATGCTGATGGGCTTTGCTCAGAGAGGAAGAACTGCAGGCAAAGAACAAATACACAACCCAGCATTATTTACCCACGTTCCCAATCAGGCTCTTGCGAGCCTCTTCATCTTTCTCCGGGGGGCCCATGAGAAACTTTGATTCCCTCGGCGTTTGGAGAAAATGACTCGCACATGCCATGAATCAGAGGGGCTCATTTAGGAATGAAGAAACTATTACTCATCCCGCTCTGGCATGAATGAGCATCTGGCAGCATATTCAAAAATTCTGTGAAGACAACAGGAGGCAAAGGAGAAAAAAACCAACCCGAGCTGCAGTACACCTCTTGTCAGCTCAGCAGGCAGCATATGAGAGCTGGGAGGAGGTAGCAGAAAGACAGATCTGCTGAGCCGAGCCTTTGTGCGCTTGCTTTCTGCTTCCATCCATCTACTCTTTCCAGCTTTTTTTTTTTTTTTGTAGTACAAGCTGGGGATCCTGACAGGCGCCTGAAGATAAATTCCCCCCGTTAACGCTGCACCGGGTCGGTTCTGGAAGTTGGGTTCCAGAAACTCGCAGGCTGCAGGAGCTGAAGGAGGCACCAGTTGATGCTCTGGCCCCATTGAGCCAGAGCTGCTGGGATCCTGAGATTAATCAGATTTGCTCACGTGTGTGCTCAGAGGCCTTATGGTATAGATAATGTACAGGGGAGCGAGTGCTGTATTCCCAGGGACAGGGAACAGAAAGCATCAGAATAATGAGGTGCTAATCCACATTTTTTTGGGAGGTGTGACCCACATGACAAATTGAGCAAAGTTTCTCACAGGGGGGGCTGTGAAGCCATGGGGTAGGAAAGCACGGCTCATTTTCTCTCTCAATGACCGTGTCCCCTGAGTGTTTACAAGAGCTGCGTTGTCTCCTCCCGCGTACGGAGGCGAAACCCAAACCGAGCAAACCATCACACGTGCACATTGTTTTTTCTCCTACGGAGAAGTAGCCAAAGCCGGGGTGACACTGGTGGAAGGGGAGGTTTCGGGGGACACTGTCCCACCCCGCTGACCCACAGGGACTCCGGCTCTGCAGCTCCCGCCTTTCCCGAAACTGGGAAGATGCTGCTGCTCCGGGATCTCTAAGCCGAGCAGAAGGTCGGGGCCATGTTAGCATCGTTATGTGTGTTTTATTTCTTTGTGAGAGGCAGCGCGGGGCGGGCGCTGGAATGTTCTGGGGCTGCAGGGACTTGCCTTCGCCGCAGGAATGCTCGCAAGACGCGGCACGTCGCCCTGGCCGCCGTCTGCAGTCGTTGCCCTCCAGGTGCAGGCAGCTGCTGATGCTGCTCGCAGAGTTTAATGTGACATTTTTCTCATTATTATTATTTCTTGCTGGCCTTCTTTTCTCTCTGCTGTATTTTATTTTTTTTTCCTCTTGTTTTTTTCCCTGCTGCTTCCCTACAGCCACTTGCCTATATCATAACTGTCAGCTTTCCTGCAGCCGGCATTCCTACAGGCGAAAGCATTTTGTCAAAACAACCCCGTATTTGTATTTTTTCTTGTTTCCTTTTTTGGTTTTGGTAGTTTTTTTTTTTTTTTTTTTTTTTTTTTTTTTTTTTACAAAGGACTCCTTTTCTCCTGTTCTGTTCCCTTAGGTATTCCGCTGAATTGATTTCTCCTCTCATTTTACAGATGAGATATTCCAGGAACAATCGAACTAATATTAGTTCTGTCAAACTTAATCTAGGATACATTAATCTAGGATATAAGAGGGGATCAAATGCAGAAAACCTTGACTTCCTTTTTTTATTGGAGAGCTAATAAAGTAGACGGATGATGACCAGCTACTGAAATTTAAGCAACCAAGAACGGGAAAGATGTTTTATTCAATAGTTGGGATAAAACTTAATTTTCTAGAGATTCCAAGGAGTACAATCAAATGGGGCAGAGGAAAGAAGACTGACTGATTTTCTTTATATTTTTCAGAACTAAATTAACAGGTTTGGGGGCTTTTTTTCAGGCAGTCTCTGAACTTGCCACAGGCACATTTCCATTTCCTCTTCTAAAAAGTGACATTAAGTCAGGAGAAGTCTTACCCCTTGGAAGGTTCTGGAGTCAAACCCTTCCCGAGGTCTCCGTAGCCCGGTCAGGGCTGGGTGGCCCAAGCGCTGCTTCTGCTCGGCCGAGACAGAGATGCTTCCAGAGGTCTCGGTGGGACGGTTGCAGATCTCTACCTTAGGATGGGATGAATCACACCCTGCAAGTGCTGATTTCTCTCTTATCTCCCAGGGCAACCCAAGGTGGCTAGTCTAGATCCAGGCGTTCAGAGAGATGAATCACATCCTCAAGGCCATGGGGAAGATAATGAAAATTTGCAAGCCTAGACCCAAATCTTTCTAATCATCTTGAATAATTTTATTATTTTACTGAATAGAATGATCAAATGTCTTTAAATAGCTTCGTGCTTTACTGGTAAAAAATGAAGAGAAAAAAACTATCTTCCAGAACAGAACCATCTTTCCTCCCCCCCTCCCAAAAGAGCACAGGCAATGGTATTTCTTTCAGTAGGTACTTTCCTTAGTTGGCCTCTTTCTTTGCCAAATGAACACATAATTTACCTCTGTGTGCAGCCTCAAGAGCTCCTCATGCCTTCCTCGGAGTGGAAATTTCAAAGAGATTACCAGATCAGACTCACTTTCAAACCATCTGGTTTCTGTACCTTATGTCAAGGTTTCCAAACCACGTTGATGTTTCCTGAGCCTTCAATGCCTTGTTTCAAGTTCTTCTGTCCTTTGAAATGCACGCGTTCAAGAGGGAAGTTCTTACCCAGAGAACTCTCCTCCCTGTATAAGTAGGTAACATAATGATGGTAGAAAGCATCGCTCTTCAGGGGACCAGCTTAAGTGTGTTGTCCCATGGGAGCTAAAATCCAGAGTGATAGGCTGCCTCCTTCCACATCCCGTCTTAAAAGCAATTTGTGGTGGTGACAGGTCATTTAAAAAAAGAGTGAGGGGAGTAGAAAAGGAGGATATGGAAAATGATACTTTGTGAAATGGTCAGGATTGATTCAGCGCGTATCAGCTCCTCTTGGTTTATTTCTTTGCTTGACGCCTGCTGCTGGATCTCCCGGAACGTGCCCGGTGAGCTCTCTGAGCAGGGACAATCCATGTTACTTCAGTGGAGTGTTTTGCACAGAAAGGTTTCTCTCTCTGACTGAGTGCTGCAGTGGCTGCCATCGTAATAAGCTAATATTTCTAGAAGCAAGACATATGTTCTTGCGCATCCCCTTTGCAGAAAGGTATAAACCAAATATTGACTTCAAAGGATACATCTTTGTTCTCAATGTAATGCTCAAAAATGTTTTACAGTCAATTATTCGCAATTAGAATTAAGAGAGAAACCCCCTTCCCCAAACAACCTATAATTACAACTGATCCTTTCATGAAGTATAAATCCAGTAATTAAGTAGTTTCAAAAGTTTTAATTCACCGGGCAATTAAAAAGAAAAATGTTGGGTGTTGAGGCAGAGAACAATGCAGTTGTGTGTCTGGGGTCTTAAGTTATTGATGGACCTTTTAGCAGAAGGATTTTTCTATTGGTACTCGTGGTTTTCAGAGGCAATCCTTCAGTCAGCAGTCATTACCAGCTCTTAACGACTTCTCTCATAAGCCACCACTGAAATGGCAATCAGCAGAAAGGAACTGATGGTCAGAGTTGTCCTGGCACTTGTTGGGGACCAGCCCCTAGAACTCTGCTCCCCCGAACAGCTTTGGAGCCCCCGGCACTGGACCAGACCCTGGGTGTCTCTTTGACAGCACATGGGGGAGCGGCGCCCTGGTCTTCATCGCAGGGTCCCCTCCGAGGGAAGGGCGCCAAGGCTCTCACTGGTGGGAAGGTTAACTGATGAAACGAGGCCTTCTCTTAATGAGGTTTGGTCATGGGAGCCAACGGTGATGTTTCAGTGCAGCTTGTCCAGTGGACAAGAGCTTTCTAAAATTGCCCTTGCTCTCATCTCCATGACACTTAAACAGCACGTGTTTAAAATAGAGGTTGGGATGGGCCCTTGTGGTCACGTTGGGCACATGGATGCTTCCTTCCTATGTTGATCTGTGGGATCCCATTGTTGGTTGATTCAGTCTTGTCTCTGATATGTTGATCCTTTACACAAACCGTATGGGAAGAAGGCAAGTGGTGTGAGTTCCAGAAAAAGAAATACTTCAAATTTTTTTTTTAGAGAATTTTCTGTTTCTCAGCTGCTTAGTGGAATTTGAGAATACGGTTAGAAAAATATATTATTTTATAGACTTTTTAAGAAAATAGTTATCTGTTCCTCAGGATATGTCTTGGCTGTGAAACAGTTTAGCATTCCAGTAAAATTATTAGCTCACTGTTAAATGCTGAAAAGGAAGAGCTTGTAATAGGATTTATACACCCCATCCCTGCTTTTCTTTATATCCCACTGGCAAAAATATATGATCAGAGATTGTGGAAGAAGAGAGGGAGAACAGAGCTGTGTGGTGGTTGCATTTTAACCACCCGATAGAAACACCTAACTTTGGCTTTTTACTTGGCTCAATCACAGATCAGGTCTGATAAGCCAATTTTAGGGATACGCGAGTGTGTGGCCGTGGAGGAGGAGCTGTAATTTTTCTCCTCTGAGATCATGCTCATGCACTTCTCTGCAGGCACAACAGTGAAAAAACAGTGGTGGTTTTTTTTTTTTTTTTCCTTGCGATTTCAGTGTCATTCAAGGTATTATTTTCAGATGCCCCTTCAACCATAAAGAGTCGTAGGGAGTTACCTCAACGATAACTACGTATTTTTTCCAGAACAGGGGATACCTGCGTGCCTCCAAGTCGTACAGGCATTACCCGTCTCCGAGTGCCTGGGCAGCGTTAGAATCACTCGGGATCGTATTTTCACGGATACTGAACAGTCCAGGCTTCTGGCAGCTTCTAATGGAGTTGCATATTCCCAGCATATTTGAAAATTAGGATGTACTCGCTTTCCCACCTGGTCCATTTAAAATAGAGATGTCTGGTGCTTCCTGACTCTGCTCTTGCTAAAGCTTTTCATGACTCCGATCTGGAGGAAAGTCTTCAACACCTTACGGAGCCCTAGCCCGGATTTGTGCTGTAAGTGTGGAAAAGCCAGCGATCTTGTGTAAAACCATAAAGCCTTTTTACCTTTTCCCTATTTGGTAAGGCATTTTCTCCTATGCTTTTTGACTTCGCTCCCTCCCCCCCGGCCTCTCCCCTTCCCGAGCACCGGTAACCGCACATTTTGATGGAGGTTTAATCTCCTTTCTTCCTTCCTTTGCAAACCCACCTCCTCCCTCGCCCGAGGCGATCTGTCAGCTCAAAAGCATCACAAATCAACTTGACAGTGGAGATCTCCCCTTGAGCAACAGCGCTGGGAGTTACGCTCCCGCTGATTCTCAGATAGAGAGGGTGGGGTGCCTTCTCCACGTACAACCCCGTGGTGGCTAAATGGAAGTAAATTTCCATTCCCCATTCCCTTTGTTTCTAAATTCTGCTTTCAACAAAGTGGATCCGCAGCCTCGGGAGGATGCACAGGACGGTCCAGAAGCTGGGAGAGCCCTCCTGCCCGTTGACTGCCTTTGAGATCTGTCCATGCCTCTGTCGCTGCCCTCCCTGGTGCCCCTCGAGCTGAGGATCTCTGGCTACTTCAAAAAGTTGAACTAAACTGCACAATTCATCCGTTACTAGAGCAGCTCTTGTGCTGATATGGAAGCTGAGGGTGAAAGAGAATGAAAAAGATGTTGAAGATGAGACGGAGAAGTGCCACGTGCTCCAGTGAGCCCTGTCAGGAACACAAACCAGCCAAGCCCTCTGGCTGCCTTTGGACCAAAATCAACGGTGCTGACCCTAGGCAAAGGGCTCGGCCTTTGTTCAAGGAAAAAGACTAGGTCTTCCTTAGTTTCATCTGTATAATGTTATTACTATGGAAAGGGGAAAAGCTAGAAACTAGCCCCAGCCTGTGTTCCCCTTCCAGGACTTCTCCAGGGTGGTGGGAGAGCCTGCTCATGCATTCTCATGAGAACAGACTAGATAACACCGTGAAAATGTAAGCACAGGCTTCCTGTCGTTAAAAGGCTCACTTTTTACCTGTAAGTTGACTAGAACCTTTGCAGACCCATTTGCCAACTTAGCTAAAGTCAGCAGAACCCTCTTATTTTGTGTACAAATGAAATATATATGTATATAATGGATATAAACCATTTACATGGCTTGTTTCTCAAAAAGGTATCACCACCAACGCCTGGCATCAGAATTTGCTCCTGTCTGTATCAACATAAGGCACTCGGAGCGAGGGGAAGGCGAAGAGGCTGCTCCCCATCAGCTTCCTGTGATAAACTCTTTCCTGCGACTCTTTGAACGTCGAACAGCCCGACCAGACGTTGCGAAATCTGTGGCTGATTCAGTGATTTGGGGAGGCAGAGTTATTTCAAGCGCACAACCTCGCTGCGACTCGGGGAAGGGAAGCTGCACCTATTATCTAGATTTCTCCAGGAGCTGGGCATTTATCATCTTCGATTTCTTAGTTTTATAAAATGCAAGGTCTTTCATGTTTAGTGCTTGGAGCACTCTGTGATTTTAGTTGCGTTACTGCACTTGTTGACCAGTGTGTGAATTATCTTCAAAGGCTCCCAGTTCCTCTTAGCAAGTTTTCCCACTCCAGCTACCGAGGCGAGGGAAGCCAGGAGGGTCTGTTCATTCAAGGAAAGGAGCAAAATGTCACAGGTGGGATGTGTGAATGTTCTGGAAACACCATCAGCAGAAGCCCCCGAGAAAGCACAGGGATTATTTGGTAGGTCAGAAACCGTGACCAGTGCTAATCACAACACAGAATTTTAACTTCTGTTGGGTAGCTTCTTAGAAATGAGTCATTACTCTCAAAATCCTGGAAAAGAAGGTGCCCTGAAAGCACCCACCGAGTAGCCGCTTTGCTGAAGTCGTTGGACCGAGTGGGCTGAACCGGCAGCTCAAGCCGTCGTCTCTCCAAGCCACGTCTGGGCTGGCAGAGCAGGAGGTGTTGGTGCTCCTTGTCCCCGCTCAGCCTCTCCTCTAACGCACTTTGCCTTCAGGAGCTGTCACGATGAAAACTATTCCCACCAGAATTAAATGCATTTAAACTCATTTTTGGAAACTGTCTGGGCACAGCCTACTGTAGAAATGAGATGGCACAGAACTGATTAAATAATGTTTATGCAAATACAAATGTTGTCAGGGCGTTGTTTTCTAACTCTTCAAGATCCAGCTTGTCAAAGGCTGTTGGCTCAGTGTCGGGTTTGTTGAGCCCAACTGAGCTAGTAGGAGCTTGATTTAGGGTGGGCAGTTGCCAGAACCCCGCAGAAAGTCTTCCCTGGCGCATCTCCTGTCTTCTTCCCGTCTCCGACCCCAGCGATCCGTGGGGCCTCTGGACTCTCCACCCATTCCCTCGCTGCTGAGTTCTCATTAGTGCTCTGCTGACACCCCAGCTTTCCACTTTTCACCTCCTCTTGTTCCTTAAAAGCCCCACGTTGTTCAGACATGATGGCTATTAAACAGCAACAGCTGCCCTGCTTTGGTTTTGCAGCAGTTTGGCCCATCCGGGGCTCAAGTTGGTACTTTGCTCGTTAGAGGAACGTTGGCGCTGTTAAAGCCGCGATATTAGGGAATTACTGACAGCTGCTAAGAAGACAGATGTTTGCAACAGCCGTGGGATATACAGATTCCTGCCGAGAGGAATTCAGAGGCTTTTAGATAAATTGGGCGATACGAGGAGTAGTTTCCAAAGATATTAAAGTGACTTTCTCATCAGGTGAAAGATCTTGGATTGAATCGTAGCAGAAACACTAATAAATCCTACGAGAGCGCCGCGCTCCAGCGCCGGTGCTTTTCAGTGATCTGTGTTGTTTTCCCCATGGTACCTTCTAGACTCCTGGGCAGATCGACTCCTGGGTTCACAAATAGCACGACAAGCCTTCGGTGTCGTTAGTCATCAGAGGAAACGTTTGCGTAACTGCTCGGATCTGAGCATGTATTTGCCTGTATCTCTTACGATGCTTTGTCTGAATCTTCTTGCGAACAACAGCTCGTTTGTGCGAGGGCTCCAGGAGAGCGTGCAAGAGATGTTACGACCCGTGGGTGCCATTGAAACTAATTCCAAGCCTTCCTTTTGAACAAATGTTTGCAAATTCTTTCCTGCAGTGTGTCCACAGTCCCAACCTAAGCTTCCTTAGCTCAGCAGGTTCGTTTCTCTGCTCCAGCACCTTCCTGGCTGGCTGGAACCACCGAGTAGTTCCATGTGGCGTTTTCATGGGATACCCCTGGAAAGGCGCTGATGAGAAATAGAGTGTGTGTGTGTCTCGTGGTGGTGTCTCTGCTGATGAGCCACGTCTGAAAGGATGACTTCTGGGGGTACTTCTGCCAAGTGGTTTTTGCTCCCTTTTGAAAGGCAGTTTGAAGTTGCAAAACCAAGTCAGCTTTTGGTGGGACACGTGGATTTTGTTGCAGGTGCAGTCTGTTGCTGGTCAGGCTCAGAGTGCCAGCAGTGTGGCCAGATAGACCTCGAAAGTGTCAAAATGACAAATGTGTTTTTCTGTGCAACGTAGAAGGGCAGAGAGAAGCTCCTGCACCTCAGTGGGTCATTAGAGTGTGCCCTCCGGACCCGTAGCGTTTGGGTGAATTAAATAGCAATGAGCTCCTCAGCCCGCATGGTGGATGTGTCGGATGCAGGTACTTCGATGCTAGCTGGGAAACACGAGTAGGGCATCATCCACCTAGCTCAGCTTTGCCATTTTAAAGTGGCTCCTGGCGCTTGCCTGAGGTGGCCACTTGGAAGGCGGGATGGCCCCGCGCCTGAGGCTGAGCTCACGGCTCTTGCGCTGGCAGAAGCCCATCGTCTCCCGCAGTGTTAACACGGGGGTTGGTTTTACCACACTGTGAATGAGAGCAGAATACATGCCTGATGCTAGACTAGGTATGAGATGGGAACTGGACGGTACCGAGGCTCACCTCTCGAGCTCCTGGCACGCAGCTTTGCTAAATTCCCGGCTAAATTCCTTTACACCAGTGGATCTTCTGTAAGGCACCCCAGCAGGAGGGCGGTGGGGTTGATCTCCGTGGTCTCCAGGTGCTTTGACTGCCGCGAGTGGTGCTTCTGTGATGTTGGAATTTTAACACACAACTTTCTATGAAATGAAACATTGCAGGTGAATCTTTGAATTGGTCTAGAACTGGACAAATCAGAAAGTGGAATGTCGTTTGTGTTGTTGCTTGTATTTGTCATTTTCCTGAATACTTCTAGTTTGGGCCAGTCGTGGAAACAGAAATGTATCCCACAGCATGTTTCCTGTGTTATTTGGTCCAGTTTAAACTTCCCCATAGGAATCAGGGTTCAGAATTCAGCTGGGATACTGCTGAATCCCAGAGGCATGGATGTAAATCTCCCGTTTTCCCTTCCCACTAAATGGTTCAGTTTTAAGCTCCAGGCTTTGGCCACTCTCTGCCTTCTAAAAGCACACTTTAATCTTCTGAAAAACACGAGCCCGATAGCTCCTGGGTGCTTTAATTAGGTGAAATGAAAGACATAAATTTCCATAAATAGAAGAGCTTCCAAGAACAGCGCAGGGCTCCAGCCCCGCCACCACCCGAGGAACCACCTCGGCCAGGTCAGCGCTGCTGGCGCCGGCGGCCGGGCAGCTTGGACCTTCTCCCCAGAGATGCTGCTGGTACATGAGGAGAGACCAAGAAGTCTGGGACCTGAGCAACCTGTCAATGTGATAAAGCCCAGGGAAGGTGGAGATCACTTCTTTCATCTGCCCAGCTGCTGGGGATGGGAGACCTTCCCCTGCCCCGCTTCGGCGGCTCCCCTTGGCCAGGTCGTGATTTTGAGTCACGACAGACACCTAGTGGCCAGGGAGCTGGAATTTCCCCAAGCTTTGTGAGATTCTTCCTTTCCTCTCTCTGCCTATTTATTTATTTGTTTATTTCAAGGAAGAAGAAAGCAAGATCTTAATGCTGATACTTATCTACCCGCTGCATTTCCTTTGGTCCTGATGTGCCTCAGGCTGTTCTTGAGCTCTATCGTGGGAACGCTACACTGAAAATTCAAGGCTGTTTTCATAGGGATATAGATTCCCGTCTGGAAAGTCGACATATCTCAGCGTTGCCACTGAAATCAGTCTGTGCAAACCAACAACTTTATCTGTGTGTATGAAGTGAGGCTTCAAATTGTCTAAAATAGAACAGCGAAAAGAGAGGGCTCCCCAAAGATCAGAATATTTAGGAGAGAGAGCACAAGCAATGAGATAATCCTAGAGAGAGTCCTCACCAAGAACTGTCCCAGTTGCACCAGCAAGAAGGAAGGTGAGGAGCTTCTTGCTCAGTTTGGTCACCTCTAGTTTTGTCCTGCCCAGCACAGCCGCCCCCTGAGAGCGGACACCAAAGTTTATCTGTTCTCACAAGTGGAAAAAGATGATCTTCACGTGGATTGCTGTAAATTCGGCAGTCCTAATTTGGTGATGGGATTTTATTTTGGCAGCTGGCAGAGCATCCTTGGCTACTTTCAAGATGGGAAATTAAACCTGTGCCATTTCCTCTCTTTCTGCAGCCTCACGGCCGTCGTGGGCAGCAGCCAGGGAATCCTGGAGAATCCAGAGCCCTTTGTGCGTGTGTGGTGCTGAAGGCAACAACTGAATTTGGCAAAGGGTGCTCCGTCATCAGAATACAGCAGGTCAAAATCCCAAATGACTTTTCCCCCATGCTGGAGAGTGTTCTTCTAAGCTGGCCTCTGATTTGAGTAGTAAAAACTCCCTGGTTTGGCGGTGTTCACGGCAGGAAAGGGAGAAAAGCGTTAATAGGATGAATTGAGCCCAGTGACATGAAATCAGGGCGACAGTTAAAGTGTCGTGGCAGCTTAACACGGTGTCAAACCAGTGGGTAGAGCAATTCCAGAAAATTTATTTTGTGGCCAGTGGTTATTTCTTTGCGCTAATGAAACGGGCATCTTTCTGCAGTGAATTGAATAACAACTAATTGAGAAGTAATCAGCACAGGTCCCACATTCAGATAAATGTTGCCTTCCTAATGCTTTGTAGAAATGCAGAATCCATTAACTATCTTCAAATGAGATTTTCTTTTTTTTTTTTAATGAGTAGGACCTTAGCAAACCATTACAGGCAGCGTTTGTGCTCTCACACAGAACTTTCCTGTTTGCCCGGCACTGGGAGGGGAAAATTCTTTGAAATTAATTCAAGCGCTGATAGGGTTTACAGTTGGTTTCCAAATTCCAAAAATAAATACAGTTTTCTGATAGGTGAGCAGGCCTGTCT
Organism: Pedionomus torquatus; assembly: GCA_013398155.1. Classification (NCBI taxonomy): domain Eukaryota; kingdom Metazoa; phylum Chordata; class Aves; order Charadriiformes; family Pedionomidae; genus Pedionomus; species Pedionomus torquatus. The sequence continues at coordinate 277,760 of VZRU01021447.1, read as the reverse complement.
TTGGGCAGTTCATAATTTTCTTTCTTGCATCTTCAGACAGCAGCCAGTTACCCTGCCGTTATCTATCGACTCATCTCAATGAGCCTCTGAGTGCTGGGAAACTGTTTTTTTATTGCAAATCTGCTTTTGCTTTCTTTTGCTGCCTTTACCTAAAGGCCAACGTGGCGCTGTTCAGCGCTGCTCAATTTCCTCCTGACAAACACCTGCTTTCCATAATTCTCGAAGCTCCTGAGCTCGATGATCCACATTAGCGTTTCCTTCAGGGAAGATCAAATCTCAGGGCCCCGGCTCCTGCAAAGGGGTGGGAGCTGCTGCCTCCCATCGCACTCTGGCCTGGGCATCCCATCCCATCCCATCCCATCCCTCCCACCCCGGGACCCCTGAGAGATCCTTGAATTTATCTCTATGGCAACTGAGGAGAGCTCCAAGGGCAGCCAAAAACCAGAGGAGTGGAGAAGGGCAGGATGGAATCAGTGGATGAGAAATAAACAAGATAATGTGCTGATGCGTTGTAGACGAATGGATTTATGGGTTATGACATTCCTAAAATATCTTTATTTAATAATGAAAACTTCATTATCCAGCCCTGTGCCGAAGTGTTGCCATGGGCCTGCTGCAACTCCCTGGAAAGATCTTTCATCTTGACAGAAGTTCTAAATTACAGCATTAGTGCTGTAGCGGGGAGGAAGTTATGGCCTATTTTGTCCGTCCAGGGAAATGAGACACGCGTTACTGTGGAGCGGGATATTGAAATCTAATCACTGGGAATATTAAAAATGGGGTAGCAAATTTTTTTTTTTTCTGTGTGAAAAACACTGGGGATAAATTAAGTGATAAACCTTGAGTGTTTACCGGAGTTTCATTATTTCATTAAAAAGTAATTCATCTTTATTACAGTTGAGGCTATTATGTTTCCCATCATTAAGAAGGCAATGCGTGGAGACCCTAAAGCTAATTTTCGATGCAACTATCAGAACACATTATGATTTTATTTTTATCACAGGTGGTGCAACACCCTCTGCGGCTGCCCGTGCTGACCTCCAGAAATGTTCCATCCGTGATACTTGAGAGACGACGAGGTGCCACCAGCCTTGGGCTCCGGGTTCGGCTCAGTCCTCGGTCCAGGTGAGAAGCCTGTTTTCGTGCTCGGGGCTTCCACCGCTTTGCGGGACGTTTCAGCCCCCCTGAGAGCTGGCAGGGGTGGAACCGTGGGGTCCTGGGGGGCGCAGGAGTTCGGTGGGATCAGAGCATCCTCTCACGCACGGCGCCAGTGGGAGAGTGCTGAGAGCCAGCCCTGTCTCCATCAGCCCCTCTCCCCACCGCCCACAGGCAGCCAGGAAACACCTTTAATTTGCTCCCTGGGATCAGCCCCTGTCCCTGCCGTGGTCTGCATCGGCGTACAGTAAGTTCTGAGCGCTCGTGGAATTTGACATTCCAGCAGCTGGTGAAGATCTCTGGGCTCAGCTGGTTCTCGGCGCCACAGAGGGGCTGGCTGGGATGCCAACAGGTACCACTGTC
>VZRU01021447.1:261839-276089 GCA_013398155.1 Pedionomus torquatus | reverse complement strand
AATATATTAATATAAATATTAATGCATTAATTTTTTTAATAGATTAACTTTGCACCTAAGCAGACCACTTCATAATGTAAATTAAATAATTTTAATCCACTCTGAGAATGTTCAGGCCAAGAACATAAGCTCTATTAAACCTCAGTGGCAGGACCAAAGCAAATCCCCACATTGACAAAACCCCAGAATAATTCCAGTGACTTTCTTCATTTTGAGTAAATGATTCCCACTTTCAGAGAACTTTTAGGCTGGTGTCATCGGGCCACGCAAAACCGATGGCAGTGTTGGCAGTTTGTGAAACCTGTGGGTGGGGAGAAGGTTTGCTGAGAACCTGTGCATAAGGGAAAGCTGATTTCAAAGTAAATACAAGACCAAAATGTATCTTGTAATTGGGTTTTCTGAAGAAGAGCACACCTGAGAGTGTGTGTGTGTGTGTGTGTGTGACAAGGAAATCTGTGTCCAGTCCCAGGCCAAAGCTGCTCTCTGGCTACTCCTTATAGAGGAACGTGAGCAGGAGGGACAGACCATGAGGACAGGAGGGACAGACCATGGGGATGGGAGGGATGGACCTTGGGGACAGGAGGGACATTCCTTAGGGACAGGAGGGACAGACCATGGGGATGGGAGGGATGGACCTTGGGGACAGGAGGGACATTCCTTAGGGACAGGAGGGACAGACCATGCGGATGGGAAGGATGGACCATGGGGATGGGAGGGACATTCCTTAGGGACAGGAGGGACAGACCATGGGGATGGGAGGGATGGACCTTGGGGATGGGAGGGACATCCCTTGGGGACAGGAGGAAGGGCAGATCCCGCTGCTCCTGGGGCAGGCTGAGTTCCCCTGCGTGACCACGAGTGGCCCAAAGAGCCTGGGGGTCTCATGGCGCAGAGTGACTCGGGGTCTGGGCACGTGTCGGTCCAGCCCCTCGTGCCAGGGAAGTCATCTGGTGTCCCCTGTGGAACCGGTCCCTGGGTGATGTGTGGTGGAGGCTGCCCTGGAGCCCCTGACACCGTGTGTGTGCGTTCCCCGGAGGCGTTTCTGGGGACAGGGGTCCGCAGCCTGAGGTTGCCGCCGTTATCAAGTGGCAGCGGGGGATCAGCCTGAGAATTATCTGCACGTTTTGTGCAGAGCAGGAGGAAATAATTGCTAGGAATGCCTCGCTCAGGATTTTGAAACAGATAATGGTATCACTACGATAAAATACAAATTCAGTAAAGAGAACAGACTGCTCCCTGTGTCTGGTTAATCAATGGGCTGTGAAGAGACTGAGGTGATAAACTGACTATGCTCAGGGCTAATTTTATGCAATATAATATGTTCATAGGATTAGTCTATTTAAAAATAATTTTAATCAAAGTTTTTTAAATGCAGAGCCGTTCTGCACTGCTCATTTTCAATGTATGCCTTAAAACAGATGAGGAAGGCAGAAACTTATCCTATTATACATGTATAATTTAAACAATATCATCAACTAAGTATTGATTGCTGACTAATGTGCTTATTAATTAATAGATGTCTTTATGTTAAATACATTTCTCAGAGCTGTTCTGGGACCATTTAATAAGATAAATGGGGAGTTGTAGTACAGCACTTTGTCATTAAGTGTGTAAGTCACATCAGAAAGGAATGTAAAGCCCCGCTGGAATGAGCCACCCAAGGGCTGCCAGAGCAGGGGGTGCTGCAGGGTGGGACCCCTATTTCAGACATCAACGCCTGCTTCTTGGCGCTGCTTATCAGAACAAAAAAAAGCCCCCTCTATTTTCTGAGCAAGCCTCCCAAGGGAAGCTGGGAAGGGCCTCGCTGTGCTCCTGTGAGTACCTGAAATCCTGCAATCCTGCACGTACAAGTGCCACTACAAAACCGTGCAAAGAAAGAGATAGAGAAGTCCTAGAAAAACATTTGTCATGGGTCAGTAGTTTATTCTTGCAGTAATGAGGGTGCAAAGGAACCAGCCATAACATCAGTGAGCATCACCAGCCCCTTGCTCTTGCCCTGCAGCTTTTGTAAAGCTCCANTTATTTGCTCCTTCAAGGCAGGTTACAGCCCTTTGGCCGGCACCCAGATATATATATTTCTTATTATATATATAATTCTTTTATTGTGTAGATTATTTCCTGTCTTCCCTTATTCCTACCAAAGTTGTTAAAACTCACTGCTGACGTTTCCTGGCTTTGGCAGGGGCAGAAACTGCCACAGCAGTTTTGAGGCGAGCACCCTGTTTGTTCAGTGCTTGACTGTCGCACTCCCATCCCGCTCCCATCCCACTCCCGTCCCGCTCCCATCCTGCTCCCATCTTGCTCCCATCCCACTCCCATCCCACTCCAATCCCGCTCCCATCCCTCTCACCCCCTGCTCCCCTCCTGCTCCCCCAGCTGCCGCGCTTTCCATGTGGAGCAGAGCGCTGACGATTATGGATGACGCCTTGCACATCTCAGACGTACGCCATACCCAATTTTCTTGACTCCTTCTACTCTCTTGTGTGCTGAGCAGACTTTTTCACTGACGGTTTGATTGATGGATATTCAAAAGGCACCTTTACAAGCCCGGTAAATAATGCCTTAAAGGTTTTTCTTCTCTTCTTCCCCCCGGAGGTGCCACTTAATCAGTTCTCCAAGCGATGGTCCTCGCCACACCTTGCTCTCGCTGGCTGTTTGAGCGGTGTCTGACGTGCTCTGAGTGCCCCCAGTGCTCAGCTGTGGCCCTGGCGTGTCCACGTCCCCTCCAGTGGTTGGCAGGACTGGCCTCACTGAGCGTCCATTTGTGTTTTGTTCCCCAAAACCCAACAGACCTTTGTGTCACCAGTGGTGGTCGTGGCAGATAAATTAGGTACTTTGTGTTGGGGGCAGGAGGGAGGATGAAGACAGATTTCCTGCTCGGAAACTTGTTATGTGATGGAAGCGCAAGCTGGGTGCTGGCCAGCCGGGGGGCTGTGTGGTCAATAAGCTTTTGGTGCGTGTGGAAAAACACACAGAGCCATTTCCAACACCCGAAGCCATCCGTGCCACGTTTCCCTAAACCAAAACTGCTCTTGTGCTGCAGTTGCAGCACAAAGATCTTCCCCAAACCTGAGGTCTCCCTGGGTTTGAAGCAGCGGGAAAGTCGAAGGAACCCTGCTATAGGTGCTGTGCCCCCCGGCAGGTGGGATGCAAACCCCCCTGTTCCAGGTGTGTGCTTACACCGGGTGTGAGCCCCGATGCCCCTGCTCTGCCAAGGCCACGGGCAGGGCGCTGGAAGGGAGGGACCGGGGCTGTGTGAGCACCAGGGCTCTCCCTGCTCCTCCTCGTGCCGCTGACACTCGAAATGACTCCAGTTTCCCTTTCAAACTCCAAATTCCAGCTGACACAGTGTGAAGTTTCTTTTTTTTTTCCAATTATTGCATGATTTGCGGTGGGATCAGTTTAAAAGGCACGTCCCTCCCTGTGCTTTTGTACCCACTGAGCTCATGGTGTGCAAGAAAAACTGTCGGGACAATAGAAGCAGCGGAACGCTGTCCTCTGAGCGCCCTGTCTGGTCGCAGGGTCTGGTCAGAGGTACCTTACAACCTCTCTTCCATCATGGCTTTGATTAATACCTGGCTTTTACGAAAATACGGGCTCTTTTCACCAGAACCACTTTGTATGTTACTTGCCAGCTGACACGGGGAACTGGATCAAACTGGGCAGGTAGGAAACAGCAAGACGAATAAGGGGCAGAGCAGGTTCACATGACAGGTGACACCGGGCAGGAGCGCCGGGAGGGGAATGGCAGGGCGATGGAGCCGCGCTCCTCATCCTCACTTACCTCGGTGCTTCCCGACTCCACTCACCCGGCATAAACGAGCCCTGGAAACGAGCATCCCCGATTGCCACCACTGTGGTCAAGGGACCTTGCACCAGTGAGAATCAGTCTGTCTGTATTTAAAATAAATAGCCCTGAACATAAAAAAATAACCCCTATTATTGCACGGGGATGCGGTGGGAGTACCGGGGGAACGGCTAAAGTAACAAAACTTGACACCAGTGATAATAAAAGAGGGAACTAAAGCAAAGAGATCACCCCAGTCTGCTGGGCTTCCAGTGCTTAATCAAAACTGACTTCTCCTACTGCAGCTGCAAAAGAAATGTTTCTAGCCTCCCATTAATTTCCATACAATAACCCTCTAATGGGGGAGTTGCCGGGGAGAGGAGGGCGATCAATCTGCTGTAATGACACACTGGAGACTGAGGGAAAATGCAAACTTGGAGCAATTTCATGGCAGGTGCAACCTTGGAAAGTACAGCCATTTTTCTAAGTTAATTTGTTCCCCTGATATGTTTGAAATCCATATTTGTACTTTAAAGGTCTAAAATGCAGGATGATTAAAAAATATAACCAGATTTTGGTAAGCTTTTCAACTGCATCAGGTGATGTATTAATGCCCCTCCTTGGAGCTGGGACAGCTGGATATCTTTTATCATTTGCTGCCAACAAAAAGGAACAGGATTGTTTGTTCTGGTGTCCACTTTCTGCCTTTCGCCATCCCGTTCACCTCCCTGGCCCGATGCTCGTTTGTCTCCCAGCTGAGCTGATCCTGAATACTGCAGGAAGCAATAAGAGTAATCATAATGGCAACTAATAGCAGAAATAATACTATTCTTGTTATTTTTAGTAAGAGCAGTACTGTGTGGTGGTAATGATTGGTGTGGCTAAGACTTTTAGAGCGTGTCCATGAGTTAACTCAATTTCGGATTCACTTTGGGCGCCTGTGGCTTTTGGACGTTGCTGGAAATTCCAGTTACAAATGGTACCAGGAAAAAATTCCTTCATTTGGGAGCAGACACGGAGGCACCAAACACGTTTCATTTCATGGCTTGTCCTTGGTTACCGTTTTTTTGGTAAAATCCGTGTTGTTTTGAGGTTTCGTGTGTATGTCTGCGGGGGGATGGGGCAGCTTTGGGGTCAAGGAGAGCGTTGGCCGTTCGGGGTCTCCTTTCCTGCCTGTGTCTGGTGGAAGCTGTTGGGAAGAGGGAGCAGAATTAGCGGGACTGGAGCAGAGCAGGTGCCAGGGCAGGATTCTGGGGACAGGGAAGGGGCCGTCGGTGGGGTCTTCTCCAGCTCACTGCAGGGTGAGTGATGAGCACCCTCCTGTGGGCTCCCTGTGCTCCCGATTCCCCGCTACGCTTTTCCCACCCTGTTTTTGGGAAGAGGCACTTTTTCTTCTCATCCCACTGACCTGGCTCAAAGGGAGCTCTCTGCGGGTGACAGGGAGCCTCTGGGATGTCCCCTGTGGTCACAGGGTCAGTCCCTCATCAAACCTGCAGCCCCGTCCTCCCTTCACCCTGTGATCAGGGCTTCTGAGAGCCGGTCTCATTTATGCTGATTACTGCTTTTCCTCTCTCAGCACTTAAGAACTACAGCCAGAATCTTAAAAGTGTTGAATTTTGAAGCTCTGGAAAGTGCAGGGGCTTTGCATGAGAATTGGGTACCTGCTCTGCTCAGATGCTTTTGTGCTTCCTGCCAAGTGCCTCTCTGCATCTTCAGATTGGTGTCTCTGTGATACGGCCCATTGTGGCTGAAGTTAAGGTGTGGGCTCTTTCACATTGAAAGCTGCTTCTCATTCTGCTGTAATGCTGCATTTATGTGATGCTTGTGGCATCCGGAGAAGCTTGCTGTGACTACTCTCGTCTCCTGTTTCAGATACCATTTTAAATACGTCGTCTTCCCCACCTGCCTCAGCTTAAAAATTCCCTTTCAGCTGCACCCACAAACCTCACACTGGCTGAAGAGCCTTGGTTGCTCCCTGCTGCTCTACTTGGCTCCCATTAGCATCCTTAAGTAGATAAACAAAATAATTGATCGTCTAAACGAGGTTGGAGGATTCGTAAAGGTTCAATTATGTCTTCCTAAGTTTGAGCTCAAGTCAATGTAATGAAGTATCTGCCTAATTCTCAGTACATCATCAAAATCCATTTATTGGAATCAAATGCTAGAAAGAAGGTGGCCGGAATGATCTGAGGTATGAAAGAGCAGCCACAAGAGAGAGCAGAGCTGAGATGTGGTGACAGCCGCCTTTTCTGAGTTATTTCTCTGATGATTACACATAAAACTTGAGGGCTATATGTTTTATCCCTAGGGCTTTCAGGAGCTCAGTTCCAACTTCCTTCCTCTCACGGAGGAGTTCAGAAACAAGGCGGGATTCAACAGAGTCGTCGTTTCTGGCTCAGTTTGGCTCTGCTTTCTCTTGACCGTTGATGTTGAAATCTCTGATGTTGAATAGCCCTTCACTCCTCTGTCACATCCAAAGGGTAAAGCAAGAGCGAGACAGACGGGTTTTAAAGCTCTGTTAATGCGATGAAAGTAGATGCTGTGAAGCCCAGTATCTGATTAGTAAAGTGAGAAAAAATTAACTTCAGATAAGACACACTCCTCAGATGAGAGCAGATCTCTGGAGTAAATTCCCAAGGGAATGGGGCAGATTCAGCATCACTTGCAACCTTTATATCTGCATCGTTCATCTTTGTAGGTGACTTAGCCACAGTTGGAGAGGGGGCTTGGCATGGGACATGGTAGTCTGTTTTTCATGGGATCAAATTAGGATCGCATGAAATAAGAAATAAAATAGGATTTGGGTGTGTAACTTCCTTGTCACCTACTACAGGTTGTGAAAAACCCATCAGGTGATAAAGTTTGCTTGCTGCCTTTCTTCCTTCATCCCCGGCACTGGTTCCATTGAGCGTGTTCCATTGTCCTGGTTTTCTCCTCCAGGACACAGATAATTCCTCACCACCAGTATCCAAGAGGCCGATGCGCAGAAGGATTCGCGTTAAGGATGGAGAGCTTGGGTTTGAACAGCACAGGGGGGTCACGCAGCACTTCCCGAGGGTCTCAAAATTGTCCTTCCACTCTTTTCTTGCTCTCCCCAGTGATTTAGGATGCAGGTTTTTGCTCCTTGCCATCGTGTATTCATGACTCTGTAGTGCTGGGGATCTACAAAGCGAGGCATGCTCCTTCTGAAATTGCAGTGCCTGATACTTCTTGGCCATCTTCGGTCTCATTTGGAGACCAAATAAGTAAGAGCTGGTGCTGAAATCCAGGCTGCCCAAGCTCCTGGGGAATACTTACCTCTGTTATCAAACAGCACAACATCTTCTCTTTTGCTGGTGGGTTTTAATTCTGGTCTCCCATAAGATGACAAACGCTCTCACTGTCCATCCACAGGTAAGGACCTGTAAAAGGCAATTCAGTTTCTCAGCCCATAAAGTTACACGTCCATTTCTTGCGCTTCTTCCCTTTTTGTTTATTTCAGGAAGAGCTCGAAGCCTGCAATCTGTGTTTTGCTTGTGAACATCCATAATGCAAAGCGGGATGTTCTCCAGTTGTTCACTGAGGAAAGCCCCGGGAGAGCAGGCTGGCTCTGCAGCGTGGCTCCCCGGGGTGGGTTTGGGGTCTCCTCCTGGCAGAGGCAGTTTGTGGATACGGGCAGGGACCCGCTCGGGACCCCTTTCCCATCCCTGCCATCGGCTCCGTTAATCTGCTGTTAATCAGTTCCACTGTGATAACCACAAGCTCGTCCAGCAGCTATAGCGGCGCTGGTTTTAAAGCAGTGTTTTTGCACATAGAAAGTGGTGGTTTTGAGCAAATCCAGGTGCTTATTACTTCCTTTCTGCAGTCAGGTCTGGAGTTTTCCCTTTGAATAGCTGCCGGTTCCTCTTGGGAGAGTGCCTCTGTGCATAAACGAGCCCTAGATTAAACACAGGAAAACACTGTGACATTTGAAAAAGATGTAAATAGAATAACTCATTTTGCATCCAGACAAGAGTCTCGGGTCTAACGCGTACGTGTGATGCTGTGGCTTGCTCCTATCATTACTCTTCACCTCTGCTCATAAACCTCCACCTAGAAAATAATGTGATTTAATTAGGAATGTGGAATTAGCCTGTTGCAGTCACACTCGGTTAAGCTGAACCAGTTTGTATATTCCATTGTCATTGGGGCCGAAGGAAATAGATGTTACGTGAGCAGCCTGATCTTGGGGGCAGAGGAGGAGAGGGATGGCAGGGGAAGGCATTGGCGGCCCCTGGTGCCTGCAGTGCCCAGGAGCGGTGGTGAGATGCCCTGTCCTCCTGCCAATGGGCAGTGCACGGGGCGGTGGGGGGAAAGTGATGTCCGGGAAGGAGGACACTGATGCCTAAGGTCTGCCTCGGGAGGCAGGAAGGCAAAAGAGAGAGAAAGAAGGAGTCTCTGCACCAGTGAGCCCGTATCCCAAGCGCTGGCTGTGATGGAGGGTGGAGAGAGGAGCACCACGTGCCCAGGGGCTGGGGGGATTTTGCACCAGAGGGCCATTGCAGGATATTTTACACCTTCTGCAGGCTCCCTTGGAGGTGGGGCAGAGGGTCCTGCTCTGACCCGTGTGGTTTCCACGTCAGAAGCGTGTGGCCCTTGGTGAGCACCCACCATGAGGTTCTACCAGAGGGGTGGGAGCGTCACCTGCTTCTCTCCAAAAAGAGATGATGGTAGTTACAATCCAGGCAATAACTTTAAGGAAAAATGGAAGTGCTTTTGTTTTGTGGTCTTGCGAGGAGATGTCAGAATCACACGTGTGATTATGCATACTTTCATGACTGTAATTACACACACATAGAAGTTCAGGAGCAGGAAAACTGTAGCATGTCTTCAGACCCACCCAGACCGTGTGTTACACCAAATGCTGATCACAAATGTTCTTAGTTCGTAGAGTTTAGCAGGACCCTCCCTGCATCATCCGCCACATCTTCCTTTTTGTTTGCTCCTCCTCTGCCATCCAGCTGCTTCCATCCTCATCCACCACAGCCTTTTGGCTTCTCTTGTGGAGCCTTCCACGTCTCCCTGGGACCCCCACTCTGGTGTTACGGCAGCACGAGCAGTGATGCTGAAGAACTACAGCCGGGTCATCCTTTCCCTTACCATGTTCATATATTGGTAAAGAGAAAAAGAAAAAGGAAAATCCTGAGGACACTTGTCCCTTTAAAAAGCAGTGTACAAGCGAAGCCGTCTTGGTTTGAAGTTCACAAATATTTTTGAAGGCAAGTGGGACAGGAAGAGTTTAGCCTGCAAACACTCATTTGTCAGGCAGTCTGACTCATGCTTTTCAGCGGGCTTTGATCCTCTTCCTTTTTTTTTGGCCCCAGCATTAGATAATGCTTTAGAAGCCATTAGAAAAAATTGTGACAATTGAAATGCTTTGAAAAATGACAGTTTGATAGTCTAATAATAGCCCCTACACTGATCTGGAGAAGGTTGTCTTTTCTTTTTTTTTTGTATTCATTATGTACAGTACATTTCAAAATGTCCTCTTCTCCCCAACAAATAATTTAACCCTTTCACATCCTGCAGCCCTGCACATGGGGAGCGGGTGGATACTAATATGTGCACGTGGAACTTCTATTGGAAGAGGCACGTAGGCTACAGAGAGCTGGTAAAAGGTGCTGTGGTGTTGAGAGGGGGAGAAATGGAGAAGACAATGACATCTTGGGTTGTGTTCTTCGAGCGGGGTGCCTGTGCCGAGCGCGGCTGTGAACGAGGGAGACCGTCACCGCAGGGTCTCCAGGAAGATTTTCCGTGGGGAGAAAATACATCTGGGAGGGTGAGGTGGATGGGAGCTCACATTTCACTGTGAGATCTTGTTTTTGCAAGATCTTATTTGGCAGCAATAAATGAGCAACTTTCAAGCCTCAGAAGTGATTAATTTCTCACTGGAGCCGTCGCCGAGGCTGTCACAGCCTGACAATCCTGACACAAGTGTCATTTATAATGTCACAAGTCTATTACACATAAATGTCATTACACAATTACTCTGAGGATGAGGAAAGGTTCACCGGGGGAAGAGCGTCTGATATTAAGTCAATTACATATCTTAATGTTATTGTTGGGTTGTCCCCCCTCATACAATGACATTGTGTCTCATTTGTTCATTTTGTGCAAATTAGCAATTATTTATTGCAGTGATACTACCAGGTAGGGCTGGGGGTATTAAACTCCGGCACAACCTTGCACGTGTTGCCGTGATTGATATCAACGCCAGGATCATGGTGCTTTGATAATTAGCCCTCTTGAAATGAGGGCTCTAGACCCGGTCTCCCCCCTGCCCCCCAACCTTTTTCCTGCATCTGTCTGAAAGGCACCAACATATGGGTGCGACGATAAATCCTCCGTGTGGTTTTGATAAAGACGGCTTGTTTTAATGAGGGTGACTTTTTGTGCTGCCTAACAAAAGAGGCTCTTTCTTGTTAGGAGGACAGGGGAGTTCAGCAAATTCCCCTGCGCTGCACCTCAATTATTCCTTAAAATTGGCATAAATGTAGCCTTCATTTACTTCTAACAGGCTTTCATCCTCCTTGGCCCAGACACAAACAAGGCTGATGCTGGGGCTTGGTGCTCTGAGGAGATTTGAATACATTATGCATAGGGAGGTGGGGTGCCAGAGCAGCCTGGGAGGGAGACGGACCCTCTGGGGTGGTGCCACGATGCCCGGCTCTCCCTGGGCAGGCTGGTTTGGTCAGAGGGCACTGGGATCCGGCTCCGTTTCCTCAGCTGGAGACCGACCTGCCCGTTGGGATCCGCTCCTGGGGGCACCGAGGGCTTTTGTGCTCCAGCAAAGCCGAGCGCTCCTGTGCTGCGGTCTGAGCTGACAGAGACGCGTCGATGCGGGAAGGGGCCAGGAATTTCCAGGATAATCCTCCAAATTTCCAGCAGGACAACTGAGATGAGGATCAGGCCTTTTAAATTGCTCCCTTTGCCTGTTTGCTATTCTGGGAAGCTATTGTTCTCAAAGGGACATCTTTAAAGCAAAAGCTGGTAGTATAATTTATTTGCGAATAATTTATTCAGTGATTGATGGGAAAAGCTGCTGAATAAATAATTCACTGAATGCTAATGGAACATCAGAGATGGTCGAATAATGAAAATGTTTATTTGCAAATAATTTATTCAAAGAAAAATGCTGAAATGTATCAGCTCAATTATTCTTGGTGAATAATCCAGCCCGTCCTGCCCAGCCCACTGCGACGTGTCGTACAGAGATGCGTTCTTCAAACAAAATGACAACTTCAGGTATCTCACCCGGGTTTGCTCCAAGTGAGGAGCTCCGATCTCTGCTGGGTGGCAGGAGCAGTCAGGAGAAGTTGTTTGGATAAGAAAGACCTCACGCTTCAGCTCAGATGGAAGGTCGAGCCCTAACTCTGGCGGTGCCAGCAGCCTCCATCTCTGAGCTCTTCGAGACCTGCCAGCGATGAGCTGGTCACGTAGCACAGGCTTCGCTGGGGAGGCTCTTAGAGATGTGCTCCAAAGGCTTCAATTCTAAATCTGCACGGACTAGAGCAAAAATAAATGAACTACCTGAAGCCAACCTCCCCCCATTGTCACTCATCTCTGGGTTGGCAGATGTTGGGAGCGCACGGGCTGGGGGTCCCAGGGCAGAGGACCCTGCGAGGGGCAGGTACCGCCAGCGCCGTGTCCTCAGCTGTTCCATTTGCCAGAGGAGACGGTTCCTGCTCGCGGGCAGCTGTACAGCGGGTCTCAGGTGCTCCTGGAAAATTGAAGTGATTTTGTGCTGATACTGGAGCTAATACCAGAAAAACCTAAATTACATTTAAAGAGGAATCTATCCTTTTATCTTTTAACCTTAGGCCTCTCCCTCTCATGCAGAAAAAATCAATCTTGACTAATCTACTGGCCAAGTAAAAAGAGGAACCCATATAAATATGTACTTTATCTTCTTTAAAATAATTTTTATAGAGGAGCTTAGCAAAACATCCAACCCTTCCTCATAGGTCTTCAGAGAAAACCCCATTGTCCTGAAAGGATCTGTCGTTCCTCTTGAGGGAGAGTTTGGGGAAGAAACAGAAGATGGTAGATCCTCTCCAGGTACTTAAGTGCACTTTGTGTCAGGGACTGACCCACCAGCTGCCCCTCATCTGCTCTCCAGAAGGGCTGGATTCCTGAAGCCCTGCTGATTAGACACAGCTGTGGGGAATTAGTGGGTGGGTATCACCTGGGTGGAGGGAGGAGAAAAACCCAGCAGCCTGGGTCACCCTTCTGCTTGCTGCAGGGTTTGGAGTTAGCTGCAGGTAAGGCTGGCTTTATGGCTTTATTTTTTGTGATTTCCCTATTTTATCTGTAGTGGCTAGCGCTCACGATAGGGAGGACTCTTTAGCAGGAACACTTGTAACCAGAAACTGGGGCTTTGGCAGAAGCTGCCGGGGATGCGGCACCATCAGGAAGGCAGAGGCAGCCTCTGCAACAGCCATGCTTTGCTCAGTCCTGGCTTCCAGAAATCTCCTGTTTTCCTAATGCAGTTTGTTTTTTTTTCTTTCTTCTATCTCTTTTCCTCTGGCTTTGTGAGCATTGGGCAGGGTTTGCAACCAGGAAAATATATAACTCCTTGGCGCTCTGCTCTCCTGCCCTTTCTGGATTAAGAGGGGAGGTTGGAGACAATTTGACCTTCTGGCTTTGCTTTTCCTTTTTAAAGGTTTTCTTAACTTCTAATCGTATGTGGAGTCAGGCCCTGGGCCAGGACTAGGGTTGGTGTATCTCATGTTCCAAGTGTTCTGCTTTTGCCTGGCTTTCATAGTTTGAAAACAGCCCCTCAATTTACATCAGCTGCGCAGTGCTGCCATCTCAGGTGCAGATCGGGTCATCTTGCCCATCCCTTGCTGCTTTATCATCTTGTTTTCTCCATTTCCTCCTGTGATATATTAAAGTAAGCGACATTTTCGAGAGCAGGGACACTAAATCATGTATGCTCTGTGTATGCATAATCTGGAGGATCTGGTCCAGAATGCTAAGGAGGGCACGCTGGCGAAAAGGAACTGAGAGAGACCTTGGAGTCTGCTGGGACGCAGGAGGCAGGAAAAAAGGCACCATTTTCTCTTAGTAATGGTAGTCCCGTTTGCTCCTCTGAGTAACTTAATTTCATCTCAATGCAGCCAGAGATCAGGGTTTTGACTAGTTGAGGGACTGCAAAACTCTTGGTGGAGATGAGTTAAATTCCTAGCTGCGATGGGCAGAGTTTGGTAGGGCAGGGAGGAGTGGAAAAAACCACCCCAGTCCAACAGGGTGGGTAAATCTGAATGAAGAACCTTGTGCAAAATAATCAAAAATACCACTGGCTGAACTGTAGAGACGTTAGGTCTCACACCCCTCATCTCGGGGCCCAGGCTGCAAGCCCTCGCTGCCCTTCCCGAGCCTCTGCTCGCCCAGGGCTCCCGGGTGCCTCAGCCCTGGGAGCAGCATCCCTCCAGGGCTGGAGGGGGGCGAGGGCCGTGTTGGTGCCAGGGCTTCCCTGAGGGTCTGCACCAAAATCTCGCGTTGAGCCCATCTCCATCATCTCTGCACTACCCTTCCCAGGTCTAAAAATAACGTGGCTGTGCTGAGGCCTGCTGTTATATTCCCTTTGTGATTGCACCCATCCACATCAGAACCAGTTTGGGGTTGTTTTATTCTCCAAGTTCCTGGCTGTATTAGTGCTGTCAGAATCCCTGATGTATCACCTTGCAGGGAGTCTAAATGCTTGTCAGTGCCTTACTTTGCATTTTTGTTCTGGGCTCAAAGCTGAAAGCGCAGCTGAACGGAGACCTTTTCTCTGGATGCTGATAGAAATGTAAGAGAAATCTCATTTTTTAAAAGTATGAAAGGACCGTAAAAATAAGCCTTTCACTAAGCTGATCAACTCGGGCTCTTTATACCAAAAAGGATTCGGAATGAGAAGCCGATAATACAGGCTTTAGTTTGTGGGAAATGAATTAGAAGGACGGTATTTGAAAGAACTATTTCATTTAGGTGTTTCACTGGCGTATAACGAGCTACTATAGTTATATTGTGGCAAGCTAAAATATTATTTAAAAGTTAATTCATATTTTTAGCACATAATTTCTAATTAACTTGCCCTAGTTATCTTGTTAAATGTCAATTAAATCTCGGAGCATTTCTCAAAGGTTTCCTGTATTCATAAAAATGTAATTATACAGCTATTGCTCGTGTAGCCCTTATTACTAGTATAATCTACAGCTAAATATATCTTTTACATACTAATTATACATNGGTGTCAGGAAAATACTGCATCCAGGGGGGATGCACACCAAGCGCTGGGTGTCCTGGAAAGGCTGGGAAATGAGTATAAAAGCTGAGGGACCAAGGGGGTCGGGTTGGCTCCTCTTCAAAGGCTCTTTCCTTGATGACAACGACCGAGGAAGACCCTGTCATCTGTCTGTGCTGATCCCCATCATCTGGAACTCAGTTCCCGTTTGTCACTT
>VZRU01021447.1:233197-260237 GCA_013398155.1 Pedionomus torquatus | reverse complement strand
TCTAGTGAAGGATTTCCATCCTTGGTGCTGGTGCCAGAAGAGAAGGCAGGCGCTGGAGGGCTCGTTGCTGCACAAAGTCTCTGCTCCTGGTTTCCCACCAGCCGGTGTTGGTGGGACGGTGTATGACTGGGACATGGTGGGTCGCCTCGTCGCATCCTCCCAAGCACCGGCTCAGCTCTTAATCACAGAATGGTTAGAGTTGGAAGGGACCTTCAAGATTATCCAGTTCCAATCCCCTGCCCTGGGCAGTTACACCTCCCCCACTAGACCAAGCTGAGCGGCATTGAATTGGCATTAATTACACCAGAACAATTAGTAGAAAATACCTGAAACCCCAATTAACTGTGATCTGTAACTGTGATGGTCCAGATGGAAGAAGGGAGCAAAAATAAAAAAAAGGGAGGGGGGAAAAAAAAAAGACAGAAGCTGGGAAGGCCTTAATTAGACTGGCACATTTTTTGCCCAGCAGTAACTTGGAGCAAATATTATTTCTGGTCTCCGTAACCTCCGCTCCCCCCCTGCCCTCACTGTCTGAATAATATTTACTGGTGCATCAATGTTTTTCAGGGTTTGGATCATCCACCTCCCTTGCCAGATTCGTATGTGTCTCTGTTGATATTGATGTTATTCAAACAATGATCATCTCCTTCCCTTGTCAGTTTATATTGTGTCTTTCAAGAAGCACAATCTTAGCGAACAAGCATCATCCTCTGCTTTTTTCCCCATTTGTGTGTTTTGGTTTTTTTTTTCCCTTTTGCTAGAAGTGGTATTTAAATTACACCATGCCTTGGTTCTTTCTTCACTCCTAAGGCAGCGAAGTTTATGGATCTGGGAAATGGAATCGATATGAAGTTGGACTGTCCTTATGAGATCCTCTTAATATCCCAGGAGGCCGGGCTCTGTGCAGCAGGATTAAGAAAAGGGAAAATTACTGAGGGCAGGATTCTTGGGAGGGCTGTTTGTGTGCACATCACGGGCAAATATTGAATTGTGGAAAACATAATCCGGGGAATGCAGGGCTTTGTGTAGCTTTAATTGAAACTGTTTGTAACCTTCGTTCTCTCCAATCTTACCTGACTCTTTTTTATCCTCCTTGGCTTCTACTGCACATCGAATTCATAAAATACACAGAAGTTCAGTGTTCTTAGAGGAAAATTAATATCCACCGTTGGGGGAGAGGTGGCAAAACAAATAATGACACCGGGAGATATGAAAGTGGGCCTATAACTCAGGATGCTGAAGCTTTCCAAAAAGCTGTGTGGCCACTACCGGGTGATTTACTTTTGCTATGAAGATACTTCAAAAGTATCTTAAGCTTTCTTAATTCTGAGTAACTACTTTCTTTATTGATGTGTTGAAGGCAATTTTTCCCGTCTTGCTCCCAGCCTTCCCTGTCGGGGGAAGGCGTTTGCTTCAGATGGGCTCGTAATTATCCTGCGATGCTCTTGGTTTCCTAACTGAGCTTTCCGCACCAGAGTTCATTAGAAATAAAACTTAATTGAATTAGGGCGGTTACCCATGCAGGAGCAATTAGAAGTGGCAGAAATATCCTTTCTGAGAAGACAGTTGTGCTTATTCTCGGGGAAGGAGGGAGCGCTCCCTGCCCGGCTGCTCACCGCGGGCGCCCCGGCTGCCCCTTCCTCCCTCTGATTTTTCTGCTGCTTCTCCTCCCTTCCCGTCTCCCTTTGCCTTCCCT
This sequence comes from Pedionomus torquatus, assembly GCA_013398155.1. Classification (NCBI taxonomy): domain Eukaryota; kingdom Metazoa; phylum Chordata; class Aves; order Charadriiformes; family Pedionomidae; genus Pedionomus; species Pedionomus torquatus. The sequence continues at coordinate 258,541 of VZRU01021447.1, read as the reverse complement.
TGGCCTCCCGTTTTTGCGCTCGATGGCTGTTTTTCTTTTTCCTCTGGTGAGCTGCTTCGCCAAGTGAATTGGTGCTGCTTTTGCGCTGCGGTTTTCGCTCTGTCCGCGGCTGCCTTCTCCTCGCTGTCGGTTTGTGTCGTGTCTGCTGGGTGGAGGGGGTCGCCCCGCTCGCTCCCCTCATCACTCTGCATCACTTCCTTGGAGATAGTGATCCATCCTGAGCAGCCGTCCCCAATTTTCTGCCCAACTATTCCATAGCCTGATCCTTAATATTAAGTATTTGCAGCGTTTTCAGTGACGCTGATTCCAATTTACACCACCCGTGTTTGTGTGAACCAGCAGCATCCTCACTCAAGATGAGTCGTCCTCTTCAGGATTCTGTAGAAGACTCTTCTCTTAAAATCCTCCAACTTTCCTGCAAAAGGCTTTTCACCGGGGTGATGCATCCCCCTGTTGGCTCCTTAGATACGGCCGGGGTGGGCAGTATAGATGGGTGGAAGGAGTGAGAGAAGGGTGCTTGGATGCTCGGAAGGACCTGTGTGGATTGAGAAGTGATGGGGAGTCTGGAGGTGAGGAGATGGAAGAGCAGGAGGAATGGACAGGACTGAAGATGATGATGACCATATCTCTAAGATTAGAGCTCTGGGAGTTTTCTCACTATAGCGTGTGCTTGAATTTTGCTCAATTTGTAGTCTTGGCATTTTCCTTTCTTTTTTTTTTTTATTTTAATATGCTCATCTATTTATCAACCTCTAGAAAAAAAGGAAAATGGAAGTTATATAGATTCAGTGTGCGTAATGGAAATGTGATACGGCGTATTCCCTTTGAGTATTTTCAGAATAAAAAGCAGAGAGAAATCAGATAAATGCATCAATAGGATTCAGCTGTCTGCCAAAGCATGTTTTAAATATCAAATTAGAATATAATAGTATGCATAGTTTCCATATCAAATTATGACATTATTGGCAGAGACTAGAAGGTGACACAACTCGGAGTCTTCCTACATCCCTGGGTAACAGATGAAAGAGTCTTAAGTGGAATACAGAGTGATTTTTGTAATGGAATGCAGGCTTCTGCGGGCATTCATGTGGTTCAGCCAAGGGAAATCCGAATGGAGGGCAATGGGTGGGTTTTTAAAATACTTTTTTTATGCTGGGACGAATTACCAGACTGAGGAGACGGGGGTGTGGAGCTGTGGACCGGGATAACGGAGATGACCAAAGCCAAGCACCCTGCTCCCCTTGGCTTTTCCTCACTAGTCCTGTTGGCCAAATGCTTCTGTGGGAAGTGCTGTAGTTGGGTGGGAGAGACAAAACTGGGAACTGCAGGCTGCTTCCACTGGGGCAGGGAATTCTGCTCTCTGGGGCAAAACCAGGAGGTTGTTCTCCTCCCAGAAGTATAAAGGTGAGCTGTTACGCTGTGGTGGAACTGTAGGGTGCATTCCTGTTCAGGGAATCCTTGAGGGACATGGGGCTTCTTGGGTTCTAGACTAAAATTAGCTGCTAATGAGGCATCACTAATGTCCTCTAGGGGCCTCTGGTGTTCACCAGCAGCAGAGATCCCCTGGACAAGGGTGCAGAAGCATCTCTGAGCGCGGAAGGAGTTGGGTGCTGCTTTAGGATATCTTTTCTGTTGATAGTTGCCTTCTCTGTCACTCGAAAGTGGACAGAAGAGCAATATTTGTAGCAATAAAGTGTCAGCATCAGCTGTGATTGCTCCAGGTGGCAGCGGCTGGTTCGTAGTCCCCATGGATGGACTGTTACACGGGGACACGCTGCTCGAAGCGAGAGGCTCCCACCGCCTCCCGTGTCCCTCCTGTGTGGGCAGAGGGATTCTCTTCAGCCCAAGGATGCTCACTTGGTGCATTCTGGCAGTTCTTAACCCCAAATTCCAATTCAGTAGTTGTGCAAAAACTGATGTCTCATAGGTTACTGCCACCAGACAAGAGCCTGTAGATGAGTGTCAGGGTAGGTTGTATATTTAATGTAGCACATACTGTTGGCTTTTTAAGTAATAAGGCAATAATGAAAGCAAGAACATCTGGAAGCGTGCCGGCAAACAGTTATTCTTTAAATAATGATGATCTGGTTTTGTAACCATCACAGTGAAAACACACAGATGGAGTTGGGAGCTTTAGCTGGGCAGCTTGGCTTGGGCAACAGGAGGAGAGGACAGCAGAAATCCTGGTTGGATGGAAGCACCTTCCCGTTTCTCTTGGAAATCTTCTCTCCTGGAAGATACGTAGTGGCTGACATGGGTTTAATGAAGACTACTGAGGAAAAATCTGACTGTATTTTATGTTCCAGAGGATAAAGGTGGGCAGGTTGGCTGGTGGCTTCGGAGGGGGATGAGACTGTTCTTGTGGAACGATTCTTCTCTCTGTTTCCGAGGTGTTCCCTGCACGTGGCAGTGGTTCAGGTGCAGTTCAGGGCTGTGGCTTCCCCAGACGTGGGAGGAAAGACAAAGAAAGAGGAAATACTTTTTTTTATTTATTTTTTTCCCAAGCCTAAGATATATTGCTCTAATATTTCTTTTTCCTTTTGCTTCTATTCCCTCTTGGCAGTCCCATCTCTCCATGTAGCTATAGGCTGTCAGCAGCTCTCTCTCACACACACACAGAATATTTGTTAACTACAACTATTTGAGGCGAAACAGTGAGGTTCTGTGCAGAAGAAGAGTTTCTCAGATAACTGCCTGAGGCACCAGACTTCTTAGAATCAAAATCTGGAAAGCAGAGTCATTATTTCTGTTGTTTTAGTGCCTGCTTTTATTCTCTTTCTTATTGACAAATTCTCCTTAACCCATATTGCTGTGGGTGATTTTTTTCACATTTACACTATATAGAACTGTTAAGAAAAACAACAACAACAACAAAAAGACTTTATTTAACCATCTTAGCAAGGTCTCCTACTTTGCACTCCATCACCCTGCGCTGTCTCCTCTTTGGACTTCTGAACTGTGGATATCAACTCTGAAGTCTGTAACTTTCCATGTGAGATGTGGATGGGAAGTGTCTGGAGGGAATGGGAGCAGGGAGGTGAGGTCCTCTCCAGGTGTCAAACAACTCCCAGGACTGCAAACTGCCTTCTTCAAGGAGGAACAGAACCATCTGCCTTGCTGGCTTGTGTATCTGCTGCCAGTCGTACAAATGACTGATGCGACTTCTGTAACGGCTAAAACAAATGGATCTTCTAGAAGATGAATGGTTCCCACTACAGCAAGCAGATCTGGGTCTTTATTATTACATAAAGCCCCACTGGGTGTTGGAAAACAAAAGGCCTGTACCAGGAACCTGAGAATTTGACTGAGGGACAACTCTAAATGGCAAATGAGACATCTGTGTCCGTGTGGTTTAACCTCTGACAACTGCTCACGCGTCCCCAAGCCCTGGGAGGTGATCTCCACCGTGGTGTTCAGAACCTCTGTCGATGACAAGCCAATGTGTGACTGGCTCCAGTGCAGGTTATCTTTGGACCTCATGATACACTGTGACTCAAAGGTACCAAGGTTAATATCATTTGGTGCCGTGGAGATGCCCCACAGGTTAGAGCTGAGGCTGTTGAGCCACAGCCACTTGGGCAGCTGTGTGGGCCATCCAAAGAGATGACCAGCTCCTTTGGGACATCAGAGCCCAAGGACATGCTCTGCCTGTGTCCTTGCTCCGAAGCTGTTTTGTTCCCTGCTGTGAGGGTGTGGATGTGGTGGGAGGTGCAGCACTCAAAACCCGTTCCAGATGCAGAAATCCCTGCTTTGTTCCTGGTAACGGTGTGGGTTTAGTGCAGTCGTGTCTCAGGGCTTGGCTCAGGGCCTTCTTGTGGGCTGTTAAAGCACAGCACCGCGCTGCTGAGAGGTTACCTTTTAGTGTGTGGACAGTGGGGAGCAAGTAAATAAAGTGCTATAAAGATAAGGAGAAAAGACAGAGGAGATGATGACGGCACCGTGGTTTCACAATGACCCCAGTGACCTCTGAGAGTCTCAGGTGTCTGTTAGAAGTTGTTATTACTTGGCATAATGGTAAAAAGAAAAAAAAAAAAAAAGGTTGTGAGACTCACAGGAGCACAAAATGTGTTCTTTCCAGCAGCAGAGTAAGAGGAGAAATCATAACCTGATCCTCCTCAGCAGCTGGAAACCTTGATGCTTTTGTGAGTCTCACAAATCAAAAGGACAGTTTGTCTGAGTTCATGGTGAGGTTTTTGCCTGCACTGGGATGAGGACAGTGACAGAGAATGCTCTTGGGACCAGCTCTTCTCAGCTGAAGGGTCTCTGAGAAAGTCCCGAGGAAGGAAGGGTTTTCATGGAGAGAGAACAGCTTTTTATTAGCTCTACTAGAAATGCACAGGCGAGTTTTTTGGTTAGACAGCCCTCTTAAGGCATCTTTCACTAGTTGCAGGAGTGCCAGCCGCTGCCTCCCTTGCTACTGTGGGCCACAAAGAAAGGGTCCTAAGATGTGAAGAGCTGAAGTCTTGGGTGGCTTCTTGTCACGGCTGCAGCAGCTCAAGAGCTGGCGGTGCTGAGCCGTTGCCCCCTGCCCTGGCAATGGTGCCTCTGCCTCCTCTTGGGAAGGTCTTCATTGACACCTCGATGCTGGGGTTTGGCAGCTGATATGGAAGATTGGAGAGCGTGAGGGCTGCAGCTTCCACCCTGTGAGGAGGAGCAGAGGTCTCCTTGTCAGAAGAATTAAGGAGGTGGAGGCCTGAGTTACTTGGGTGCAGCAAGGGAGGTTCTTGTTCCACCCCACCGTGTGGATACGGGAGGGATCTCAGGGAAGGGGTGTTGTGGAGTTCAGTGCTCTTCTGGTAGACACAATTTCCCTACTGATTTTTATTGTTATTATTGTTTTTTGTTCTTTATTGGTAGAATTGATAGATACGTGGGAAGTTTGAATCGTGCCCCCTTGGTTCCATAGTAAGCCCTTCAAGCTGGGCTTAAAGCTGGGCTCAAGGAGACTTTAAAAGCTGAATGGAATTTACTGGGGCTCAGAAAAAACCCCTCGCAGCTTTACAAAAATAGGAAAGCGTGATCCCATAACAGAAATACTTCTGAGACCTGAATTCATTCCTTTTGTTTGATAGCATTCAGATCACTCTGTCTACAAATAATGTTCATTGCAGCGTTTTATTTACATTTTTAAACACGTTTGAACCTGCCTCTGGACTGCAGTGCAGAATGCCTGGACTGCCAGATGAACTGCATTGGAAAAATTAAGGATATAAACTTGTTTACCAAGATTGGGTGGAATCTTTACAATTCTCTCTGCAGTCTTTCCAAATGAGCCTTTGCCTGTGATGCAGGTGGAGATCCCATCCCATTTCTCGGTGTGTCCGTAGCGAGAGATCCTGACGTGGGGCTCGGCCGTGCACAGCCCCACACGCTGTGGGAAAGCTGATGCTGACCTCCCGTTTAATTTTTCCCCCTTCCCGACCGTAGCCATAAATACCAGGGTTGCACAGAAATCATTCCCAGGGAGGACTGGAGGCAGCTGCAGGACCGTCCGTCCGGGAGCGCCGCGCTAGAGGGGGCTCTCAGCCCGTCGCCGCATCCTGCAGGCTCTGGCAGCGCTGGCATGAGCATGTTTTAACGCTGCCATCGAGCACTTTCAGTTAAAAAAAACCCTAATTTTTCAAATTCTCCGTTTCCTCACGTCTCTACATAGCCACTGATGGAAAAAGCAGATAAAACTGCCCGTAAACGGTTTCCTGCCTTCCTTAGGCTGGTTTCCCGTGCACTGTGTGGCTCGGGACACGCTGTGTCTGCCCATTCCTGGGGGAACCGAGCCCTTCGTGTGGGTCATAACCACTTAGTGTTGCTGGGAGAAGTCGTGTGACTACAGCAATTTAGTTGCAATTATCATTAAAACTGATGAAGATGCTTTCATCGTGTGGAGTACTAAACAGCTTCCCAGGTCGGAAAACGTCAGTAAATGCAAACAACCCAGGGCACCCCAGGATTTGAAACCAGAACCGCCTTCCCTTTGCCAAGGGGCATTGCCCAGGGCTGTGCCGGAGTCAAACAGGAGCAGAAACCCTGTGGCTGATAGAGGACCTGGTGGGATTGTGGCCGGGTTTCTCTGGGGAGCTGGGCAGACTGGAACACGGCATCGCTCTTGCTGTGCCACGCATCTCCCTCTGCCCCACAGTCCCAGTGGGTCCCCTGCCTGCACCGGTGGGACTGAGGAAATTAATTTAGTGTATGTGGTCCCTATTCCATGGGACATGGAGCCAGTTTGTGGCTGGTGTTTGAGCCAGAGAGATGTTTACGAGGTTTTTCCATAGCATGGGGCTGTTTGTAATAAGTTACTCTTCTCTATAGAAAAGAAATAGCAGTTGTTGCTACTTCCAGGAGGCTTGGTTCCTTGGGCAGTGGGGTCCAGCCCTCCCTGCAGCCTCCCTGTTCCGCCAAAACCACTGCGAGATCCTCAAAAGGAGGATTTGCTTTAAGCGCAGCCAGGGCTGCATCAAAAGCTGCCGGCATCCGTGCTGCCACGTGTTTACGTGTTCCGTGGAGCATCCCCTCTTTGACAGCACATCACAAGGCACCGGATCAAAAAGGTCCGGCTTCTTCTCGGGTTGTTTTTTTCAACCCACTCTGTGCAGCGTGAGTCACAACGAGGAGCCGGGGGTGGTGGTGGCTCCGCACGATGCATTTCATGAATGATGCAAACCCGCGGCACCCTCAGCTCCACAGAAAGCTTGTTTTCTGGTGTTTTTATTATTTAGGTGTGTAAAAATGGCAGGTAAATCGGGAATGAAGATTTCTGGCAAAACCCATGGGCCAAATGGAAATAGGAGCAGAAGGGGGAGGCCGGGGGGTGGTCACAGCCCTCTGTGTCCTGGGTACCAAAACCGACTAGATTTGATGTTGGGAAAGAAAGGGTTTTAATTGCTAGTTCATAATAAACCTTAGATTGCAGGTGCCAAGGTTACCAAAAATCATAGCAGCAAACTTATCTGCTTATTTTTATTATGTGCGAAGTGGAGCTGTTTTTTTCCAATTGGGTAGCTGCTGTAATAGAAATATTATACTGGAAGCTGAGCTCGCTCCCAAACCTAATGCATTTTCAACTTTTTTTCTGCTGATTTTGGGAAGTGCTGCTCCCGTCATTTGCATCCAGATATTGGGAAGCGATGCGTTATGAGAACTTCTCATCTGCTGCCAGGGATGAAGCCACAGAAATCACTTAAACCAACAGATTTACAGGTAAAAGTGTCTTTACTTTAAAAGATTTCTACAGAAATAGCAATTCTCTTCTTTAGCCTGTGAGTTCAGAACACTGGGAATTTCAGAGGCTTCTGCTGGACCTGCTGGTGAACAGGGGGTTGGTGTGGCTGCAGATGCAGGATCCCAGAGTGTGATGAGTTTTCCAGCCTTATCTTCATCTCCAGGGACGTAAGAAAGGTCTCTGCCACTAGTGAGTGAGGTCAGAGCACGGTAAAATCATCCCAAATGGGAATTTTATGTCGGCATTGGGATGGGATGCACTAAGTACGCGTGTGCCGGGGGCTTCCGTTAAACAAGGTGTTGCAGCCGGAGCGGTGGCTTTTTGGACAACTTGGTCGTACAAGAGACCGAAGTGTTTATTACGTTCTGTTTTCATTTGGATGCAGCCTCGTGGACTGAGCAGATTGGTTGTGAAATTGTCATCAGTTGCTCATTACTGGACTGTCAATTTATGATTCTGGCTGTGTCTTTCACAAATGCTTCTGCAAGTAGTCAGTCTGAAGGAGACGGGGGGTTTGCAGTCCTCTAGGTGAGGTTGGGGTCATCATTAGGGAAGGGTGTCTCCCTGTCCTGTGCTGTTGCTGAGTTATTGCTGCTTATTCTCGTGGACATGAAAAAAGCCCAGTTTTCTGAGCTGTCAGTCTGGGATCTCCAATAAGCAGGAAAAATGAACTTAAAAAGTAAAGCTCGAGCAATTGGAAAAGATGGTGCTTTGATACTCTCTTCTCAAGCCAACTTGCAGCCTAAGCAAAATTACACACGGCTTTTGCCAAGCCTAAGATTTCTAGAACGCTTTGATTTCCCCTCCTTCTCTCTGCATTGTTTGGCACTTGGGGCGTGTGATGCAGCAGGCGTCACGGATGTAACACGCGTGTAAGAACAGGGCATTTTAAGTGGTAACATGAGAGACATCACTTGGTGCTCGAGGAAAAGGCCAAGTGGAATGGGAGGAAAATAATCCAGCCCTGCAGTAGGCTAAAGGCTTGGTAAGTCAGAGGTGCTTTGCAGGCAGCGTTATTTGTCAGTGACATTGCTGAGTCAGAGAAGAGAGATCTACATAAAAAGAGCTGCTTTAGGATCACGTCTTAATGCAGAAATTTCCTACTAGATTTTTTTTTTTTAATCTGGTGCTCATGCAGCACCACTAGTGAAGCTACAGAGCTTCCAGAGGAAATGTAACGATGAAGTCATTTCATTTAGGAACTCTTCCCAACAGCAACTTGCTTTGCATAGAGGGTTGTCAGTGCCCAATGGGGATTTCCCCTCTGATAAAGATAAGAAATAATTTGGGCCCTGATTCTCTTAATTTTTTATTTTTTCAGAGTGGGTTAGGATGCAGAGCTGGTCGTGTGTGAGCTCCAGGTAGTTGTCTGATAGGACGTTTAATGATTTTCTACCTGAATTATTTTTGTGACTGTTCAGAGGCCTTTAAAAGAGCGCACGGAGCGTCTACCCGTGTGCCAACACCTTCTCTCCTCATCAATGTCCTTCAGATGCTGCCCTGTCAGCTCGGAGCATCCCACAGGAAAGCTTTGTGGTGTCTTCCATGCCCATGGGATGCTCCTGCCCTGGCAATATCACTTACAGACAGCACATATAAGCTGTCAAAAATAAAATACCACTTACAGACAGCACAGATAAATCTGTGCATGGGTATGGTACCCAGGCTGCACCCGGGGAAGTTCTCATGAGGGTGGATGGTGCTCCTGTGGGGTGGGCTGTGCCAGAGCAGGGGTCCTGCCAGGGCCCAGTGCAGAGCTGCCCTCCCAGCCCATGGCCAGCTCTTCCCTTGCATCTTCTTGTTTGCCCACACTTAAATTCCTGGGTTCTGGGGCACCTTTTGGAAATGTTTGTTATCCCACTTCTTTCCCTGAGGAAATGATAGAAAAATGCCCAACTGCCAGATCCATCCTCCTTGGCAGGGGCAAAAGCTTTCTCTTCTCTTTTTTGGTTGGTTTGTTTTTTTTTCCCTTCCCCCGAATCGCTCGGCAGAGATGAATTCTCATTTTTAAGGGTGCATGAGGAAACCATTCCAGTGCAGGATCCAGCACTTGGATCCTTTTATGTCATAAGGTTTGTCACTTGGGAACAGCTGAAGTCTTGGCTTTCTGCTGCACAGGGGATGACAAATGAAGGATCAAACAGGAGCATTAAATGATAAGGAGCTGTGAAACCCTCATTTTGTTTTGCTGTCTCTTTATGTTACAAAGAAAACAACCCCCCTTCTTGCACTTGCTTTCCCTGTTTCCCTCACGGATTAGTCTGGGATTTGCACTGGAAAGAAAACAGGGAAAAAGTTGTTCCTTCTGTTCCTATTTCTGTTCCAACTCATCCAACTCCCGTTGGGCAGTGGCCGTTCCCGCCTGTGGTAGGTACAACTCGCCAACCTTGCAACTACATTTCCTCCTACATAAATCAATCTCTGTTTAATTTTACCCTGCGCTGGATTTGACCGAACCCTCAGGAATTGGTTATATAAAAACTATACAAGTTCAGCTTTTTATTTTGATCAATTCTGAGGGCTGTAGGCAGGTTATTCTGGAACGTGAGCAGTGCTTGTGGAAAGCTGAAGTGCGGTACAATAATGTCGATGCTGAAAATCCAACAGTGAATTTTTAGCCATCCGTGCTGTCTACGTTGTTCCCGGTTCTTAAAATGCCAACTTGTGAGTTAAAAGCACGGAGTAGGAAAGTTTTCCAGGCTGCAAGAGAGGATCTTATTTTAAAATACTAATTTTAAAATTATTTATCCCTGAACTTCCATATGGCTGTAGTACAACGTGGCTGCATCACGTGTGGACATCTAATTACAACTTTAATTGGTACCTAGCAAGGAAAACATTTTTTTCCTGTGTGTGTAGACGCGTGACCCTGCACTGGTCCTCCAGCTGCATTAGGAAAAATAATAAGGGAGTTCATCAGCCCAAGCAGCTTGGAGAAAAGCACCTGAGACCTTCCCAAACTGGTTGTGGGATTTGATTCTCTGCAAGAAGCCCCTGGGTGCTGTGCAGGGGGGAGGGCGTGAACGTCTTTCACCCTGGATCTCGCCAAATGATGGGATTCTAAAGTCATAAAACCCATCCAGAGGGATGACACTGGGTGAGGCGTGAGGGGCTCTGGGCTGGGGGGACCAGCTGGGACCCTGCTTTGCTCCTGGGCTTCCTGCCTAAGGATGGGCTTAATGAAGTGGGAGAGGAAGAACATCCACAGAGCACGTGAGAAGAGAGAGTCGTTCCTCACTAGTCTGAGGAGTCATTTGGGCGCTTCCCCCGTGATGGGCAGCTCTTGGGGCACTGCCCAGACCTTTTCCTGTGAAATGTGCCCTGAACCTTTCCTACTCCTTTGTGAAAATCTCCTCCTTTGCCCCAGCTCTGGCCATGAGCTCTTGCCCCTCCTCGGGGAACGTGTCCAAGTGCGGGCGTTGGGAAGAGTTGGTGGTGGAGGAGGTTCTCTGGTGTCTGTGGCAGGAGGTGAGAACCTGGGGGAGGTGAGGTGGCTGGAGGACCAACCAGCCTCAACTTCAGGAAATCCACGACTATTTTTTTTGAAGACTTTTGCGCTTCTTGAAGTTGAGGCTGAGATTTCACTTTTTCCGAGTCTCCTACCTGGTAGTAAATGAGTCCAAAAAAGATTTCTGTCATGTTACAATAGAAAATGAGATGGATTGTGCCATTGCTTCAGCTTTCATTTTAATACCTGCCAATACCGTTTTGCAAATCCTGGAGTGTAATATTAAAAAAAAAAAAAGTGTAGCTAACATGAGGTTAAAAAAATGTCTTTAGTGTGTAAAATATGAAGCTGGATGACACATAGGCAGCTGCAGATGCACTAATTTGATTTCATGCCTTAGAATCAACTGTTCTCCTGCACTGAAAGGCACATTTACATCCATCTGTCAAAGTCGGTTCCTTGTCTTTTCAGAGCTCCTCCGCTCTTGTTTCACCCCGTGCTGTGTTCACGGGGGCGAGTTTGGAGCAGACTTTTCCAGCCCACCCATGTTTTTCAAGAACTTCCAGCAAAAATCCATTTTCCCCCCCCCCCTTTTTTTTTATTTTTTTTTTTTTTTTTATTTTTTTGTTCTCAGGCTTTTATTTGCTTTCCCCCCGGGTCTCAGGGAGGCATTATGTGACAGTGTTATTAGACAAGGGCAGTAGGATCTGAGCGTTTAAGCATTAATCCTCGTAAGCCAAAGCCCCAGCTACAAAGCTGGGTTCAGGACGNGGTGGGGAGTGGGCAGAAGGTGGCATCGCTGACGGTGGGTGAGTGAGGGTGATGGCTACGTGCCCTGGGGGAGAGGAGAGGGTGGCCGAGGGGAAGGTGGGCTCAGAGAAGGACAGTGGATCAGCTGAGCGGCTCATGCTCGAGTGGTGTGGTCCTGGGGTCACCCTGTACTCAGAGCTGTGGTTTCAGGTGGTCGCTCCATCTCCTGGAGAGTCACCAACGCTGTGCCAGTGAAGGAGTCCTCCATAACTGGCCTGAACAGCGGAGTGCTGCAGCTCGGGTTATGGTGTAAAACAACCAACAAAACAAAAAAAAAAAAACCAACAAAGCAATGAACAACCAAATAAAAAGTCCCCCAGAACCAAAAAAGGGAGTAAGGTCACTTCTGCAGCGTGTTTCTCTTGCTTGAGGGAGCTCTCCTGTGGGCACGGTGTGCCCGGGTGCCCGCTGGTGCTGTGCTGCACAGCCCCTGGCCGGCTGGTGCCTTCGGGTGTTGTTGTGACGTCTGTGATAAAGATAAATATCCGAAGCGGCAGCCTTTTCTGTTGCTTTTAATTTTTCTCACTGCGTAGGACGTAGGGCAGCTGAAATCAAATTTAGATCTTGTCCTGCATCGCAGGTACAAGCACAATCAATACCTTTCATATTCTCGCCTCAGCATGAAATTCTGAAGATGGAAATTAGAGGTGTCTGATAAGCTGCTAAGTCAGCCCAGCCTCTCCTCTCCTCTCTAACTTAGTTTGTAGTGAGAGACTCATCAAGTTTATCAGAAGCTACAATTGTTTCATCATTTAATTTGCCCATTGAGATCCAGTTGTTATCAAGAATCCGTTACCCCTCAGCTATTCACTTGCTAATGGTGGCCAGACCCGTCAGTGGTGTGAGACTAAAACATCCTTTAAAACACAAACCCTCTGAGGGAATGTCAGTGGGTTGCTCAAACTGCAGCACTTATTTTTGCTGCTATGAGATGGTGCAAGTTCTCCCTGGTGGTGGGGAAGAATCAGCTCTCAGTAGCAGAATCTGGAACAAATTTCTGGCAAAGAGGAAAAAAAAAACAAAACAGAGGTCAGTGCTGAAGCTGCATGAAACTTAATTTGTGCTTCATGGATTTTCATAATGCTAAATTGTCTTTAAAGCGAAGAGGCAATTGTCGTGTCTTTACCCAACGTATAATTAAGCGAACTCGCTGCTGGAAGATGCAACGAGGATGAGTCGCTGGGCTGTGTGACTCTTGCTCCTGCCTTTCAGACCAACGCTTGCCCTATAAAACAGCACACAGAAAATTCCCTGGGCTCCAGCGTGGCTCTGGGGTATCATCCTCAGCAATTCCTTAAACTGTTTTTTTTTTTCCCAGGCCAGGGCAAGAACTGAGTGTTGTTTCCTTGAAGTATCGGGACTCTTGAGGTGATGATTGGAGTCAGGCAGTAGCTTATTTCTGCTGAAAAGAAACCAGGAGTTTAGTGGCGTTGTGATAGATGGGTAATTGTGAAGCATCTTGATTTTTCTAATGCATCTAAAACAGTTGAAGCCTTCAATATGCTTGAAAAAGCTCTGATTTCTGTTATTCAGAGGTTTGCTTAAGAAAGATGCACAGAAGTGTGTGTGTTACACTTGAGATGATCTGTTCTGATGTGGGAGTAAAACTCCACGCTCTCATGAAGAGAGATGGCATAAAAGTACTTGTCAGAGCAAGAGTTATGGCTCTGGGAATGCTTGGATCTCGGGAGGCTTTTGCTGGGGGGCAGAGCTGCAGAATAAGGGATTTTGGTTAGGGAGGGGAAAAAGCCCTCACCTGCTCATCGTGGTTGTGTCTGAGCTCTGAGCCCTCCGTGGCCGAGAGCGCTTTGCCGGTGAGAGCTGCGCGCCCAGATAGTCCCCACAATTGGTTTTCTCTGTTTGTTTTCATCGTACTGCCAGATGAAATACAAGAGAGAGAATCTCCTCGTTCTCCTTTAATTTTATCTCTTCCAGTCTGAGAATTAAAACTGCTTTCTCAGTGGGACCTTTACCTTTTACATCACGGAGCTTCATCCCCCCTCCCTCCTGCTTCCCACCACTTAATGGGCTGTAGGCAGCCGAACCGAGACTGCGGGAGGAGTGAAATGATAATTCATTCGGGATGGAAGCAGGAGGCAAAATGTAATCCATCATATCTGCTCTATCTCATTATGGAGGTGAGATACAAGAGAGGGCAAGCTGTTAATAAACTGGTGGATGAAGTTATTTTACCAATCTGTTACAGCAAGCGGGGATAGGCGGGGGTAGAAGTGCATTATTCACACCTTCTCCTAATCCTTTTGTTCCTTATTCTGTGGAAATGCCGTTGCAAAGCCTGGAAAGCAGCCTGGCTTGGGGAGCTGATGTCCAGCCCCTCGTGCTCTCCTGTTCTATTGCATCTCGGTAAATAACCCTTCCAGGTGCAGAAGGAGGCATCACCGCAGGGTTTGACAGCAGCCCAGGCTGGAGGGTTCACCCCAGCTTCTGCAGAACGGTTCTTTGCCACGGCCAGAGCAGATTTCCTCACCCCTCAAGGCAAAGCTGCCATCCAGGAATTCTGCCACCACCTCCCAGGAGCTCTGGGTCCACGTGAGCTGCCCCACTGCTCGCTGCCTCCATCCCCTTGCTGTGAGGGGCTGGAGGGGCTCAGGGAGGAAAATCTGCATCTGCTGAGAAATATTTTGGGTGAGACAAATATTGCTGTCTAGTTCTGGGCTCTCTGGTTCAAGAAAGACAGGGAACTGCTGGAGAGGGTACAGCAAAGGGCTACAAAGATGAGGAGGAGCCCGGAGCATCTCTCTTTGGAGGAAATGCTGAGGGACTTGAATCTTTTTAGTCTGGAGGGCTGGGGGGCGTCTGATCAACACCTTTAAATCCTTCAAGGGTGGGTGTCAGGGGGATGGGGCCAGTCTTTTTCCATTGGTGCCCAGTGACAGGACAAGAGGGAATGGGCACAAACTTGAACATAAGATGTTCCATCTAAACATGAGTGTGAACTTCTTCACTTTGAGGGTGGCAGAAGCTTCCCAGAGAAGTGGTGGAGTCTCCGTCTCTGGAGACATTCCAAACCCACCTGGACACGTTCCTGTGGGACCTGCTCTGGGTGGACCTGCTTTGGCAGGGGGTTGGACTGGATGATCTCCAGGGGTCCCTTCCAACTCTAGATCATTCTGTGAAGGCTCTATCTCCCTGACCCTCCCAGCTCCTAGTGCAGTGAGGATGCTCTGGTGGCACATGAGTACCAGGGTGTGGGGACATGGAGCTGTGTCTGTGCCGGTACTGAGGGTGTGATGGGGAGCTGGGGTCTGAAGGACCGGAGCATTGTACTGCGTAAAATACTTCTACAACTTCTTTTCTTTGTATGCAAACGTTGAATCTGGTCAAGGTTCTTGGGTAAACTTTAATGAAACCATCGCTAAGTCCTTTGCCACGAAAGTACTGTTCTTTTCTCCTCCCCACCTTCCTCCCCAGCTGTCACTGCCCTGGCAAATAGCAGGGGTAATAATAACAACAGAATAACTCGCAGAAGATAAATGAGGTTCCTGAGTTGAAAAGACTCAGTTACTCTGTTTGCACCAGGGAGGACGAGATTGAGACACAACCTCATTAGCATTTCTCTATGATCACAATAGGGCTGCAGGGGTTGAGACTAAATGCTTTCCAATTCAAAGGAGAGGAGAGGAAATTTACAGATGATGACTTTATTAAATTTAAATTACTATAAAAATATCTAGGCGAGGCTTTAGTGATGACATAATCTTTTAGATTTTCCTTCCCATTGCACAGGATTTCGAGCAAGATCCATGCAAGGTGGTTGTGTAGTTTCCCTCCATTTATACTTAGACTGGTATTTGCACAAGTTTTAACTGAACTTATAAACATGAAAATTCTGAATTTTGTCATGTGCAGCAATGAAAGAGAAAAATAGCTTTGAAAACTGACAGTGAAGGGCTTCCTGGGAAGCTTTGCTAATGCTGGCTCCCTGCACTGAAAATAGCCTCTTAAATTCAAGACAACAAAAATCTAGAATTGAAATGAATGTAAGCAAATAAACAAAATAATTAGTTTTGTTCTGTCATCTGCATCATCCTGTAATGGCCTAGAGCTCTTCTCAAGAAGGGCCGGTTGTTGGACCCTCAGTATCTTTCCCTCTCAGTCAATGGCTGGAAGTATTTTCAGAAATTCTAGTCTCACTTTCATTTTTCAAAGAGAGAAAATCGCCATTGACTAAAATGTGCTTTTACAGAAAGCACTAATTATTCCTTCTTTGTCACAAGCCTCACCGGGGTTTGCTGAGCGATAAGGTCTCCTCTCCTTGGAAATTTTCCTTTCCAAAATAGGACTCAAATACTTGAGAGCCAGTTTGAGGGAGATGTCAGTGCCACGCTGAGCTAAATTCTGAATAAAGGATTTCATTTCCTACAACTGCTGCCCGGCATCTTTCAGAAGCTCGGGGCTCAATCCTAAAAAAGAGCAGCAGGAATGGGATGTGTGTATTTGCCAGAAAGGAGTGGGCTGCCCTGAGCTGTGGTGCGTGGCTGGAGAGGAGCCCTTGAGGCCACCGTTGGCCCGACTGGCCCCGTCGCCGCTGAAGGCAGCGGGGCTGCGGGTATGTGACAAGTGGCGTTTCATCTCTCCTTGGAGCCCACACATCTCCTGAGTAACACGAGCAATTTCATTCCAATTTCAAGTTCATGATGACACGAAGAAGGCATATGCTACCAAAAAATTAGGATAAATGCGTATTATCATCACTTAAGCTCTCCATCAGTAAGCCCTTTCCTGAATAAGCTGGAGGAAGCACTTAAAGTGCTTCCCGAATCTGCTGGGTCTGTGGTCCTGGAGGGGTAGATGGCACCTCCTGCCACGGACAGATGTTAATGAAGATAATTGAAGATGTTATTAGGAGAATGTGTTTGTTATCAGAGGTTGCTCATGGCGTTATTACTCGGAGTTACACTTCATTAATATCCATTTTTCATGGCTTTGCTTTTGCCATTCATTAGTTGCATGACCTTGTGTCGCTGGAGGAAATGTCAGTGATAAAGAATAAGTGCTTAGTCCGGGGCCGTCCTCACTGCCCCTGGTTTGTCAGTCTCCAGTCGAAACCCCCCTTTTCAAAGCTTTTATAGCTCAGCCATAAAAGTGAAGGCAGCCAGCCCCGGGAGAGGAGCCGGGTGGGCAGATGCCCCCTCAGTGTGTTTGCAGTTTTAACTGAGTAAGGTATTGCCCCACCTGCACAACCCTCTCCCAGATAAAGAAGTAAATATAAGATCATAAAGAATAAATCATAATAAATGATTTACAAGCAGTAAGATCATACATATCATTCATAAAGAATCAGCACGTGGTGATCCTTCGGTTTACCTTGGCGAAGTAACAGTTGCTTCAAATCTACCCACTTTACAAGAAGTTTTACTGTGTTGCTGTGGGCAACAGTCAGCATTTGCTAGAATCCCTGCCAAATATTCCCACACAATCACATTTCCTTCCTGGAAGTTTTGTTTTGATAACTGTAGCTCAGTCAGAACTTCTAAAACTTTTAACGTTTGGAGAAATGCAGAAGTTAACTGAAAATGCTGATCATGGTGAGCTCTGGTACCCCAAAATGAGTGGAAAAGCCCTTTTCAGAAGGGGAAGGCTGGGTGTACGTGACGGGTGCACGTGGGGTCTGTGATGCTGGGTGGGATAGAGAACCTGGGCTTGGCAACTGAAATTCAGGATTTCTCCATTGTAATACTGGTCAAGTCGGCATAATTAAGCAGCGGAGTTTTCCTAAGGAAAAAAAACAAAAAACAATTAAACACCAAAGTAATCATCACACAAAGGATAACGAGATGGTCCTGTTCATTGGCGACATCTGGAAGCGGGCACTGGGCACGGGGCCGGCTGCGACGCGCGTTGACAAAAGGCATGGCCTTTAGTCATTAGTAAGATGATTATTTGGCAGGCTTGTGCTAATTTTTATAATATTGACAGTTTGATTAATATGTTAATGATCCTCCTTTCCATATTGAGTTTTGTCACTTTAATTTGTCTAACGTGCCAGCAGGGAGAATATTGGCAGCGTGAAATCTATAGAAGGAAAAGGCAGAAATTCCGAACCGACACGTGGGGCTGTATTTTCATTTTTGCTTAGGCCACTCCACGCAGCCAGAAGGATGTGAAGCGGCCCTTCACGTAATTTATTCTTGTTAGTCCTCTTACACCACCGAAGAATCAGATCCAGTATCTTTAATAACCATGTGTGTTGCTCTAATTATGCTAAATTACTTTTACATCTTTGTTTCCCAACGTATACGTTGCTGCAGCGGGGCGTTTATTCCGTACCAGGTGCTGTCTGGAAATTATTCTTTATTAAGCTCAGCAAAGGGGGTAACTATGAATTATTGAATGGTGTGTGCTATAGAAGTTGATCTTGTGGTGCATCCAGTGTTTTGGACAATGTGAGTGCCAGTGGCTGGTAAAGAAAAAAACATAAAATATCACTATTAGTTAAAATAGTTTGAGTACCTGGACGCCTTACAGAATGCCTTCTGAGAAGTTTTCCCCGTACAGCTTCTGCAGTAACTGGTGTTGTCTGAATGGGGAATCGTTTCTCAAAACAACCTCCCGACTGCCCTTTTTGTAGCGCTTGTGGTTTCCTCCCAAAGACACCTTCCTTTGTGCTTTCCTCGCTGCAAACGAGGACATGCAGCTTTTGTTCTCCTCTGCCCCATGTTCCTGCTGGTGGTTGGTGGTTCTTCCCAGAGCATCTTTGGTAATGAGAGACTGTCTCTTTATTAATGCACTGTAACATCAAGTATATTAGCATCAAGTTCTCACTCAACTGTAAGTGTTACTTAGGGATATTAATCGACTGCTGCTTTATTTTAATGTGCTAATTTAGGATTAATGAACGTAAAGGCTTGATTTACAGAGAGGTCTTTGATTTGTGGCTTCCATTGGAGCTTCCCTCCCGTTTCTCGTGCCACAGAACTCCAGCCAGATTAGAGTCCAGCCCCAGCAGCGTCACTTGGCTCTCAGGATGTGTCCCCAGATCACGATGATGGCCCCTAACGTTGTTCGAGGGGAGACTGTGATCCCTTTGGATGGAGAAAGAGGCATTTCTGACATATTTTTTCCCTCCTTATAATTATAGCGTATTTGGTTTATTCATCATTGGCGCAATCTGATGAATACCTGCACCTGCCCAATCTTAGCATCTTCTATTATCATTAGGGTTTATGCTTTGTATAACTAAGAAAATAATTAAGCATGCTTTTTTCTTTTTATTTGCCAAGGCGGTGGTGAGATGTGTACAGTATATCATAATTTTATGGTGTCTCTGTAGCCATACAAAAGCAGTAGAAGAAAAACGCCATATAAACAACTTCTCAGAGTTTGAATGATCCCGTAATTTTGATTTATACTTTGCATTTCACGGAACTGTATTAGCAGTTAAAGTCTATGGCTAAACGATTCCCAGCACAAAATGAGTCAGAAATACAAAAGAAAGCTTACAGTGTAAGATTTAGTGCTGGGGACTTTGTTTAAATTCAGAAGCTGCGTGTAAATTACACAGTCCTGGGTGTCACTTTTAACTAACCATCCCGACCGCTGCAGCAGAGCCCGGTAATTTTTCCAGTATTTCTTTATGAGAAGATAAGCTGCAGTTTGATTCTCTCCTGCCTTCAAAGGCAAAGCAAACTCATCTCTCAGACATAAGGTAATAGTGGGACCTGATGCTTACTTCAAAATAAACCTGGCTGCCACCTAATCATTATGCATCGCACCGAGTCAGGCTGCAGCGCTACGGGACGGCTATATATAGCAAGAACATACGGCAGGAGATGGAGAAAAATGACACGGCTGCCAATGGGATTCAATAGATAAAATGACTCGAAGAGGACAAGCAGGGTTTATCCTTTCCTGGACCAGCTGCTTTTTCTACTTAAGACTTAAAAATTTTTGCTTTGTTTTTCTCTTTTTTTTTTTTTTTTTCACTCCTGTTTCTCGCCCTGTTGGCCACCTTTGCTTCTCTATACCAGGGTGCTGCTTCCTCTGAGAGGACACGGGCCCAGCCTGGAGTAGACAGAAATTAGTCTCTCACTGTGTTAATTAATGGAACCGCGCCGACTGGCCACGGAAGGAAGTGTTATTGCTATTTTTATTTTTTTTTATTGTTGTTACAAGAGTAATTTTCCCAGGAGGAGCATGTGGTGGAAGGTACAACTCCTCCAGGACAACTCTGTTAGAGGAGAAGGATCACTGGGTGTTTCGGTTGTGTGTCCGTGTAGGACTCTTAGGACAGCACTGGCTGCGTGCCCTGTGGCAGTTTGCATACACATAGGACTTCAGAAGCTTTAAAAATCTAAATTTAGGCTCCCACGATGCACCAGTATGTTACTTTCTTGACGTCATTGATTGAAATATAATGGCTTTCGCCCCAATAGATCCTAAAGCACTTTGCAACCTGTACATCATCACTGTCTACGGAAAATAAACCCAACCATCTTTGAAAGAGAACGTACCATCTGTTTCACAGGACGCAGCAGCACCATCAGACAGCTCTCAGCCAGCAAAGGCTGTGGAGTGGGTAGTAATTGGAAAATACAGAGGACGTCTGGGTGGATAGAACTTCATTGCCCGTGCTGGAGTTGCCCTGGGATGCCAGGGCAGGAGCTCCAGTGTGATGGAAACCAGCTGCGGCGCTTCACCCAGCGATGCTCCGAGCGCCGCCTCTGCTGGAGGGCTGCCTCTGCCGTCCCCAGCCAGGTGCTGATTGTCACAGGATCCCATAATGGCTTTGAAGAAGAGTGAAGTGACGATTGTCAGCAGCTGCAGGTCCCCAGTGGTGTGCTGACATGGTCAACCATAAAGGGTCACTACCTGAAAGGAGGCTGCAGAGAGGCGGGGGTTGGTCTCTTCTCCCAATTACAGATGACAGGACAAGGGGTGATGGCTTCAAGTTGCACCAGGGGAAGTTCAGGTGAGATATTAGGAAATATTTCTTTGCTGAAAGGGTTGTCAGGTATTGGAATGGGCTGCCCAGGGAGGTGGTTGAGGCACCATCCCTGGAGGGATTCAAGAGAGAAGTTGACTTGGTGCTCAGGGNGGTCCCTTCCAACCTAGGTGATTCTGTGAGATAGTTAGGTCTGTTGTGTCCGTGATCTCTGAGCGATGCTGTTCCTATCACCTTTATTTCCATGGAGATTGTGAGGGCTCTTCAGGGATTGCATCGGAAGGACTGTATTGATTCCCAGCAGCCGTCCAATTGCACAAAACACACTGTGCCAATCTGTCCGAGGGCATCGATCTGCAGGGGTTAGTTTTGCTGTCTTTTAGGGACCAGTGTCCACTTTTAGGGGGAGCCAATGTGGAGGGGAAGAGGAGTTCAGCAGCTCTAGAGCCAAAACAGAGTCGTAAATTAATTAAAATTAGTTAAAACTCCCCCCATCGGCAGGTCTCTTGGGTGGGAATAATGAACTCAGTCCCGTGACTTTGCTCCTGGGAGAGAAGGTGGTGTGTTATCAGGAAATTGTGCTCCAGCCAAACACCCAGTAGATGAGGAAAACGCTTTGAGGTTAAGGGATCTAGGCTACAGCACTTACAAGGTACTGGAGCATCTCAGAAAAATGTCATTTATTGATGTCTTGCAAGGAAAATGTTGATTCCTTTTTGTAAATTGCATTTTCCATCAAAACTCACTGAGACTGAAAAATTACTTGTGACTGACAGGCTTTATGTGCTCCAGTTTGATGTGAATGTTTTGGCCGGTAGAGCTGGAGAATAATTACATAGACTAACACGTTTGGTGGGTGACAGACAACATCTTCATTCTACAGCAGTTGCTTTAGGAATGCTTTCTCTCCCGACTCCCGTCTCTTCCTTTCCGTAGTGAGACGTTTCCCACCTCTCCTTTCTCTGCCCCTTGGGGTTTGCTTTAGGACTGGACATGGGAACTTGGCCAGCGCGGGGGCGGTGGGAAGGGGAAGCTCCGAGTTCCCTCCAGCCGTGCCTGGGCATGACTTTGGAGCTCCGTCTCCTCGCGTTTCCCAGCGTGTGTCACAAAGGGCTGACACATCCCACATGGCTTTGCAGCTGGGAGGGACCTGCCTGGGTCCCAGCCCTCCGGAGCTCGGTGGTGGCAGATACTTCCATTTCCCCTGCACGGCTGCCACCGCCGCTCACAGCGGTGTGTTTGGAGTGACAGTGATGCTCTGGGCTGCTCCCAGGCTCTGCCAGCTCCCTTCTCGTTGCAGCTTCTGAAAGGCTGGAAACTACCCAGCTCTGCCCCAGCCCTGGAAAAAAACCTTCTCAACCCTCGCAGGAGCAGAGCCCTTGGGGACAGGGGACGTCCCTCACGGACCAGGGTGATTCCTGATTCAGGATCTGGAGCATCCCTTTGCCATAGCTCAAGGGGAAGGAACAACAAAAGCGGTTTTACACCTTCCAGGATCTGACCCTGCAAATCTCTGCCTTCCACTCCGAGAGCGCCTTGGTGGTTCCCAAAACTTTTGAAGTGCATCCCAGAGCTCATTTGTTGCAAGTAGGGCCCTGAAGGGAATAAAGACCCAAATATCTGACTTTAATATGTAGATGGCAGAGTCAATCCACTAGATCAGTGTAGCAGAAGAGAATAATTTCTAACATTAAGGGAGTTATTTCTTAGCCCAATTAATATTGCCATGAAAGCATATGGGTTGGAAGAGACGTGCTCTAACAACTTGCTGATCCTTGTTTTGCACGGTTCCAGAGAACTCGCAGACTTGCACAAATTATAGAGTCAACATATTACTGGGTGACAACAAAAAAAAAAAGAAGCCAGAAACAGCAATTTCCTTAGGTGGAGGTAGGTTGACGTGTCACATTACAGCTGGCATTCTTGGAAATGCGATGGCTTTGATGGCAGTTGTCTGCTAAAATTGGTGGGTGAGTAACCAAATTATAGATTTCAGAAGTTAATGGTCTGCGTGAGGGCACCAGTGCCAGGCAGAATATAAACCCCAGCAACATGGCACAGGAGAGGCCCTGGAAGGATGTGCTTCCCGACAGAGTATGGACCAAATGCTGCTTTGGATGCTGAGGCTGCCAGGTATGGACCGTCAGCGTCTCCAAAAAACCTTGGACCGTTTTGCTGGTCGGTGTTTCTTTGGTGACAGCCAGGCGTTCTGTGCCCGGGGCTGAGGCAGCACCCCTGCACCCCACTGTTTCCAGTGTTCGCCCCGTTTCCAGGAGGTCGGTGTGAGATGTGGAAGTGAGGACCTGCAGAGCGTTGCCAGTCTGGGATTAAGAAAAAATGGGCTTTGGGGCATTCTGGGAAACTCCAGAAGACTTTCAGCAGAAAATAAGGCAGGCTGAGAAACGCCGATAGATTCATGAGCTAGAAATAATTAAGGTAAATCCTGGAGCGTTTCAGTTCCCCTCCTTCACTCTGTTTTCAAACAGAATATTCTGCATGATGAATTGTGAAAGTGCAGCACATGCTGTGAGGCCTTAACTGTCTCCTCAGACCATAAAGGGGAAAGAAAAGGAATCCTGGAATTGTTGATGGTTTAGGAGAAAGCTAAATACAGCCCAGGAAGAAAAAGGCTATACCTTAAAAATTAATTGTTCAAGTACCAGGTCATTGTGGAGTAATGCGCCGTGAAATTATGTTATTCTCCAGGAGAATTTCCATAAAGTTTAACACTCCATGACACATTCTTTTTCTATTGAAGTTAGTTAAAAATAGTACATAAAAGTCCTCCGTGTGCGGAGAGAGCCTAAGTCTCGCTTGAAACAAAGCTGTGGGAGCGGGAGGGGGGCACGGGGGGGTCTGTGCCAGCCCGATGCCCGCCCCCAGCCCCTGCCCCAGCCACCGAGTGCTGCAGGAGCCATTAGTCTTGGTGTATTTTTGCTGTTATTCACATAGGGATAATGAGATTATTGGAATATTTATTTATTTATTTATTTTCCCTAATGAGAATGAGACGGAATACCTCGGTCGCTAAATGATTTAGTCACAGAGGAAAGCCATTAGTCTCCACTTGATTGCTGTCAAATGGTGGAAAATTGGAGCATTATACTGATATTTCTTGTGATGGGGCATATTTTTCCTGCTTGTTTGGTGTCAGATGAGATGGTAGAAATATTTGTTGAGAAAAGGGTGGTTCTTTGTAAGCTTTACCGTCAGGAGAACAGGTCCGGGGCTACGGCTGGTGGGTGGCAGCTCTGCTGGGAGGTGGCTGGATGGGAACACAGGGGTGGTTCCCACGGGCTGGGCCTGATCCGAATTCACGGCACTACTGACTTCCGAAGGGCATTTCTAAAAAAAAAATAAAAAAAAATCCTGTGTTTATTTTGCAGAGCAGCACAGCAGGCAAGCATCTGTTTATTTACATGTTTTATTTGTGTGACAAGCGCAGCCTCCTGGAGATTCGGGGGCCATTTGAATCATATCTGAAGTGACAATTTTTCTGAAAAAAATCCTTTTCTGGACTGCCTGTGTAGGCACCAAGCCTTGTAGGGCTCCTGTGAATAAACTCCCAAGCCTTTATTGGCACACGTGCCATATCCCATGAAGTTTTCAAGCAGTAGAATGGAAAGATGACTAGGGAAGAGGTTCTGATGGCCCCAAGCACGAAGGACCTTGGTTGAATGGTCAGCCTTCTCCTGGCAGAGGAGTAAAATCTAAGCAGGGAAAGAAATAGCCCTGCTTTGTGTAGCTAATGTCTGCTATTTTTGCCTTTTTTAAGAAAGTCTTAAATGACTGTGAAGTAAAATGTTAAAAGTGCCTGAAGTGATTGACGGGCTTTTTTTAGGAGTTAGGCTTTCAAAATGATGGTGGTGCCTGTGGAAATACTGCCTTTGCAGCTACGAACGGGAGCAGAGTGCTTCTGAGCGCTACATTCCTCCTTTTTATTTCTTTTTTACTCCCTTAAGCTCTGCGGATGCAGCAGTTTTCTGGCAGGAGATGACAGGGCAGAGCTGCTAACCAGCTTCTAAAGGCGAGATTAATTATAGGTCGGTTTTATACATGGCACCGCTCAAGAAGCTGCAGAACAGACTGGCGGGGCACTGGGGTTTGATGCAGAGGAGTTGGACCACGTGAGGTTCCTTCCAACCCAAAGCATCCTATGGGTCTGTGGTTCTGTGTCCTGGCCCAGGTGTGAGCAGAGCTCCATGGTGTGGGAGAGCTGGGGCGGCTCCGTCTGCTGTGGGGAGAGGGTCCCTGTTGGCCAACGTTGGCTGCTTGGGTGGCTGTTATGAAGCAGACTGTTAGGAGACCCCTGTGACCAGCACCACTGTGAAACCCACAGCGCTGTTGACAGCAGGATTGTTGTTTGCAGGGGAACTTCACCATGGGAGGAGAGTAGAGCTCCGTGGGGTCCCCCTGCTCCGCTGCAGGAGGACCTGCTCGTCACCACCCTGCATCACCCAGAGCAGCGTCCTCCCTCCTCCCTGCCCTCCAGAGCCTGGTGGTAGCAATAAGAGGGAGATAGAGAGGGAAGGATGAGGTTGGCGTTGGAAGTATCACAACGACTCGAGCGTTGTGGATTTGGGAAGGACCATCCAGCCCCAAACCCAGGAGGGGAGTGGATTGGGGTGAGGAGCCGCGTCGTGCAGCGGGGCGGGCATCTCTCCTCGCCCTCCTTTTCGCTCTCCAGACAGACCAGCTCCAGATTGTTTAGCAGAAAGGAAAACCCTGCCTATTTCAGACTTCCTTATTTACCTTTGTTGCCTCTCTCCTTCCTTTCCCCTGCAATAAATGTCTGGTTTATTTATTCAGGGCTGCACCCCACTGCCCCTAAATCACCAACCTCTGGTGTCGCACAACAGCAGAGCTGCTTGCAAAGACAATTTCCAGCTCAAGAGGACCATATGCTACAACAGCTGAATTTTAAATGAAGGGATTACTTTTTTTTTTTCCCTCCCCCCCCCC
>VZRU01021447.1:208083-233186 GCA_013398155.1 Pedionomus torquatus | reverse complement strand
GGCAGGGAGTCATCACCAGGAGTCGGCGGAGGGGCTGAGAGGGAGGGCTGAGGGCGGCATCGCAGCGCCTTGGGCTGGTTCCCTGTGCTAAGTGTGTGTCCTTCAGCGATGGGTTGCTGTCAACTAATGGGAGATAATTTGGGTTTGATTCTCTATTCTTTCCCCTCTCTTATTATAGCACCGCTATTGGGTCTTCTGTGAGCTGTGAAGAGTCTTGGTGCCAGGACTGGGGACGCTGGGAGGAAAAGCAGTTATTGGAGGGGTGAAACAGCGTGACAAAACACTTCTGGTCCATTTTGGAATTGATGATTTTCAGGAGCTATCAATTACGTCTCCTAACTGGGGAGCACAGATTATAAAGAAGAATATAATTAGTGGCAAATGCTGTGAGATATATAAAGACAAATAGGGGCTGGGATGAATGGGAGCTCATAAATTTTATGAAGAAGCACGTTTTGATGTAATCATTTATTACTGGGGGTCTCTTGAAGTGATTCCAAAATGCAGGTTGTGCACGTGGGAGCAGGAGCGAGGTCGCTCCCGTTACTAAATCAAGCGTAAGAGATTATTGATTCACAGAGAAAAATTGGTGTGTTTTTAAAAAGTGGAAATAAATGGACTCGGTGCAGCGTTCCCTCTTCTCTATCAAGGGGCTCTTCATAGGTTTGTGCTTGGTCCCCCTGTGGCGCCCGTTGTGTGATGAAGTGGCTTTACCCTCAGGGACTCCGCTTTCTGCGTTTCCCTGGGCTTGGTGAGCAGGCAGGAGGTAGCTTGTAAAATATGAAAATAAGTGAAGCTTTGGATTGACTTTCATCTGTGGGTCCCATAACGTCGTTGGAATAAGGCACACGGGCTTTCCTTGCCAGTTTACGGAAGGCAGAGTAAAGGCGCAGCAGGACGTTTGGAGGTGGCACTATGTTCTGGAGCAGATCTCCAGCAGGTCCTGTCCCTTCTGCCTTACAGGAGCCTTGGCTGAGGGACTGATGGAGACACAGCATCGCTCCCAAAGCGGCTCTTTTCCAAGCAATATACCTAATCATCATTAATGACAAAAGGGTGACCTATAGGCTTCCAAATAAAATCCATTTTTAAATCTCCTATTTTCCCCCCAATCCTTCAATCTAATTAGGCTCACATCAGTATATTATTACAGAATGTAATCATTCCTTTCTTCTAATAACATTCATGGATAATTTTATTTCTCATTTTCAGCCTCCTACTCCTGTGGTGTAATTAGTGTCTCTGGCACCTCGTGACGCTCAGAATGAGTTGCAGCTGCTAATTGCTAATTGAAAAATTAGAAACTCAGTTAGAAAAAGGATCTAATTAAAATGAAATTAGATAAAATCCCTTCAAACTAGTTTCTTCCTCTTTGCTTTTTCCCCCAGTTTTGCCATCACAGAGCCATTAGCACTTGCCAATTACATTTAATTGTTAAACACAAATACATTTTTATTTGACTTCTTACAATAACCTTTTATTAGTGATAGAAATGCACATTGTTCAGGGAGGCTGTGTGTCTCCCCCGCCCCAAATTTCAGCAAATCACCTACTCCTCTCTGCCATCCTGTGTGCGGGTCATGCCCTGGCATTCTCCTCCCCATCACCCAGCAGAGTGGGATGGGGAAACCGTGCAGAAAATCCCTGCACCTACATCTTCCTGACATTAAACTGGGAGGAAACACGTTTCTGGTGCTGCTCTGGTCCCCCTTTGCCCCGTCCCTGCTGTTCCACCAGGCTCCCGGGGACAGGGATGCTCCAGCCCAAGCCGGGCAGGAGGGGTGTTGGAAAGGAGCTCTCTAGTTATTGCTGCGGCAGGTGTGGAAAATAAAGATTTAACAGTAAATCTGCAGGCAATAAAGTGTGGCCAGACCTACCTGCAGTGGAGAGAAATATTTTGTGGGCTGGAACACGGCCCAGACAGGCGACTGGTGGCAGCCCAGAGCTGGCCTGTCCTGGCCACTGTGTAACCACCAGGTTGTGACACGGAGCCAAATGGGGTTTTCATAGTCCAGGGGCTGTATATCATCCTCCTCCTCAGCTGGATGTGAAACTCTTCCCAATACGCGTAGATCTGCTGCTCTCTGCTATTTACTGCTTCACTTCTGTAGCTGTGGTCCTCTTGCTGGCCTGGCTGGAAGGTCGGGATAAGGTCTGATGGTGGCTGTGGAGGGATGGGAACGCGTGAACCGCCTTATTCTAACCCCAGGGGAAGCGCCTCTTGGATGTGCCTCTGACATGGACTGTACAGTGATCACAATTATTACTGCTAATGGGACCGTTCGCACGTTTAGAGCTAAGTGTGCACATAGATCTTCTCATGGTCTGGGTGATGTGATGTATCCAGGAGAGGACCAGCTTTGTAGGCAGAGGTAATGTCTTTTGTTGGCCTAAAGAGTGGTGAGGAGAGACTGGCGAGTGGTTGTGCGAGGTGCTTGGCACTGGTTACGGGTGTGTTCCTTGTAGGAATCACTGGGAACGAAACCTTGGTGTTTTAATTCAGTCCCTGCAGATGCTGGTGCTGGGACTCCAGCAGGGATTCGGTGCGTGGCGAGTGCTTCCAAGTCTAAGCGCTGCTTGGGCTTCACGTGGGATTTACCTTGTGCTCAGTACCACCGCGATTTTAGGTGGGGATGAAGCCCGTCTGCCCAGCAGTGCCCTAAACTGCATCCTCCCCGCGCATCCAGTGGCGGGCACGGTCTGCTCCAGTGCAAACCAGCACAGCGATGAGGAACTGCAGCTTTCTGGCGGCTCATCTTCTGATGAAAAAATAAAGTATCAGGGCATCAGCCAGCAGAGGGTTTGGCTGAATCAGCCTCGGGTTTGGGACTTTGTGCCAGCTTTGCTCAGCTTCACCTACTGGCCTCCTCTTTCTTTCTCTTCGCTTTTAAAGTTGTGAACTCCCCTCGTGTGTTAGAGCTCTCCTGCTACCCCAGGGTCTGAGGTGCTGCTCCGGTGTCGAGTGTGTGTCCATGTGCTGACGTTTCCCTGGGAAGTTCAACCACCAGCTCAGATAATGTGACAGAGATGCAGGAATCCATAATTTAAAGGTGGGAAATAGAGAAATTGTGACCCAGAGGAGAATATAAAGATGCTGTGCCGATTGTCACTGTGTCAAAAACTCCGTAGGACATGGTTACAGAGCTCACGGTGAAAAGGAAGAAGAGGAAGAGTTAATCTAGTCCAGAACCGGGTTACTGATGGCAAATCTTTCTAGCTGTGGGCTAGTAAACCTCATCTAGATAGATGCTGCAACGCTCTCATCTGGGAATCCTGCCCTTGACATAATTAATGCGCAGACGTGGCTGTCTCCGGTGCCAGTGCTCTCCATCTGTCGGCGCGGGGAGCAGCGGGCCAGGAGGATAACAAGGTGTTCTCGCCGTGCTGGGACGTGGAGGGGATTTTGGAGCCCTGAGCAGAACTGGGAAACCTGACAGGAGATAATTTGCATTTTCGCTTTCTCCCCTCCCATGCTGGTCGTTTCTCGAGAGTTATTACTAAATAAATGTGTGGTTTGTTGGGTATTTTCAGGCCCCAACTGCGTGGGGCTGTTGGGTGATAGCAAACGTTTGGGGACTGTAGTTTACACCATGTAAACCCTCCTCAGTGAGGTGATAAAATGCGGCAGATGGGCAGGTCTGGGCACCAGAGAGCAAGTTGTTGGTGTAAACTGGACAGGAACAACATATTTTTGTACCAGAAGGGAATTCTGGTGGGCCTGATACTGTGAGTCCATCTGCCTCGCCAGGACACACTCCTCGGGATGTGCAGGGCATCCAGGAGGTTTCAGGAAATTGTCTCCTTGGGTCTTCTGAGTCCTTGGGTGTTGCAAACAAGGAGAGCAGATTGTCAGATGGTATTAGTGCACTGAGTTCTATCCACCAGCTCTGACTGTTTTTCACCCAGCAGCTGGGCACAGGCACATCTTTCCCTGACCCCCACGCAGTAGGGAGTTTCCAGGGTGCCCTCCCTCTTCCCTCTGCCCAGGGATAACTGGTACCTGAAGGGGGATTTCACAGTCAATAAGCCAACACCAGCTCCCTCATCCCTTACGTGAGCTACGAACCAAGATGCGTCTCACAGGGAGGTCGCTGGTGGGAGCCCAGAATTGTGCCATCAGTCTCTGTTGTATCCCTGGCACTGGTATAAATAAAGGTATTCCACGCTGGTTTGGGAGATGGTTTCTTTCTCAATTCAGGTGTCCTGTAAGAAGAAGCTTTTAATCCCCAATGTTTTTGCAACTAAGACAAAGAGCAAAAAGGGGCTGGAGCACCTCTCCTGTGAGGACAGGCTGAGAGAGCTGGGGCTGTTCAGCCTGGAGAAGAGAAGGCTCCAGGGAGACCTTGGAGCAGCCTTCCAGGATCTGAAGGGGCTATAGGAGAGCTGGAGAGGGACTCTTGGTCAGGGAGGGGAGTGATAGGATGAGGGGTAATGGTTTTAAATTGAAAGATATTTTGATTAGATACTAGAAAGAACTTCTTTGCTGTGAGGGTGGTGAGACCTTGGTCCAGGTTGCCCAAAGAAGCCCCATCCCTGGAGGGGTTCAAGGCCAGGCTGGATGGGGCTTGGAGCAACCTGGTGTGGTGGGAGGTGTCCCTGCCCAGGGCAGGGGGGTTGGAACTGGATGATCTTGAAGGTCTTGAAGATCTCTTCCAACTCTGACCATCCTGTGATCCTAAAAATAGCCAGGGAAACAGAGCTGGTTCTGTGTAATACTCTTGGGGCGTCACCGAACGTGCTCAGTGTTATCTGATGTGAGAGGCGCTGTCTGCGGGCAGTGTGCTGAGGAAGAGGAGGCCACGATAGGGCACAGATCTCCAAGGAACACGGCCCTGAGCTACATCCTCCTGGTGATGCTCCGGCTCAGTGCAGCGGGTCATTCTGCTCATTACAGAGCTCGTCTCCCGTGTCAGTACGGCTTAAGCAGGGAAGGGAGCTGCGCTCTGGTAGCATGCTTCCCAGGGCTTTTGCAATTTCTTTTCTAAATAGGCCAAACAAAATCTTGGGGAGTTGTTTCAAGGTTACAAAGGACGTTGGGATGAAATGACAGAGATGCAGAACCGGAAGAACATCTGGATTTTTATTGCCTTCGTGGGCAGTTCTCATTTTATAGCTAATGTTTTATATACCTTGTAGTATTTTCCTATTTACTCTATACCCGTTATGCTTATTATGTCATCCATCATATATGCTATTATATTTAATTATTCTGTTATTGATCTGCTCTGTTTCCAGAGGTGTGAGCATAAATAACATCCCAGTCGTGGTTTTCAGGACGTAAGGACTTGTGAAACAGCAGTTCCGTGGACTTTAGTCATACGTGCTCAGGCAGAGGGTACCACCTTTCTGTCGAAATGGGAATTCAAGCCTGTGATGTGCCTGGCACATACTTGGTTTCCACCCAAAGGGGTTCACTTGGCTTTGGCCTAAATCTAGTGTAAAAACGCCTCCTTTCCCCTCAGTGGGAAAGTTCTCGTTGACCTTAGAGGAGCCAGAGCTTGTAGCCAAAAAGAAAGCAAAGGGAGGAAAGTGTGTTTTGAAGTCAAGAAAAAATAAAAAAAAATAAAAAATAAAGCGGGGCGGTGGGGGGGGTAGAAGAAAAAGACTTTTTATGACTGGTAGCAACCTGCCACACCGGGTCCCGGTGACCTGCGGCAGTCGCCTCTTCTGGTCACCCCCAACAGAGGGATCGGTTACAGGGAGAGCTGTGAGAACAATGGGATTCTTCATTAACATTTTGAAAAGTACAGATGCACACGCACATATATTCTGCTGATTTTATTTTTTTTTTATGTCTATATATAAACACATCTAGAACGTTGTTGTCACATTCGATTTGCAGTGCGCTGGAGCTCAGTAATGGTGAATGGCAGTAAAGAGGAAAGGGGCAAGAAAGGTTGAAGAGATGTATATAATCATGCTGAAAAAGACTTTTCTAAAGCCCTGAGGCTTCTGTGATGGGATCAACAAATGAAACGTGGGTGAGTACATAGGGAGGATGGAATGAGGAGGGGAGAGCGTGATTAAAAAGGACAGATCTTTTGTTAGAGGTTACTGATCCACTGCAAAAGAGAGATGAGTTGGGGGAAAAAAGTGCCTAGAAGGGTTGAGTGTATGAGCAGTGCCCTCAACCCCGCTCACATCCACTGTTCTTTTCAGTTAATTTTTTGAGTTTAACGTTCAGGTGTTTCCAGTTGACTCTCGTGAAACTAAAGCGTGTGTTTTGCAGTAAATAACCACATACAATCCTGCCTGGAAACTGCTGCTGTGTGTTATTTCCCCTGCTCGCTCCCTGAGCTTGCAGGGGGTGTGTGTATGTGTGTGCTGAGGGGGGGTGTCATAGAGAATATTTCCTGCACATACACACGCGTGTAAACATTTCTAGGTATGCTGATACAGGACATGGAACAAATTCTTTTTTCTTATAGAGGTGAGACAGGATTGATTCAAGCCCTGTCCCTCCCCTAACAAGAAAGGCCGTGTCCATCCCGTGGCTGTACGGGGGTTTAAATAACTGAAAGGGTTGTCAGGTATTGGAATGGGCTGCCCAGGGAGGTGGTTGAGGCACCATCCCTGGAGGGATTCAAGAGAGAAGTTGACTTGGTGCTAAAGGATATGGCTTAGTGTTGGGTGGTATGGGGTTTATGGTTGTTGGTTTCTTTGAATTTTTTTTATTTTTTTTGGGGGGGTGTGTGGTATTTTGGGGTTTGTTGTTGTTGTTTGTGTTGTAGTGTGGGTTGGTTGTGGTGTGTGTTTTATGTGTTGTTTTTTTTTGTTTTTTTTTCCCCATTGGTTAGACTAGATGATCTTAAGAGGTCCCTTCCAGCCTAGGTGATTCTGTGATTCTGTAAATGGCTCCGTCCTTAATAATTCTGAAATCTTAGTAACGCTCCTCAGCGTGTCTTTGAGTAGAGGGGAATCTGCGCTTCTATATATAAATAATCAAAGTCTGCTCGAAGACACGTCAGCATTCCCAGATACTGTGGCCAAATAGCCCTTACTTGGCACTTATCAGAAACAAATCTGATAATTGATGATAGTCGGAACCCTGCCTCAGGGGGCCCATGATGATATTCAGAACCCCTCCCAGCCCCCGTGAGGAGAGCGGGCAGCAACGAGCTCAATTAAGAGGGGGAACCAGGTAGAAGTGGCAAAACGGGGTTGCGGGCAGAAACCCAGAGTGATGAAGCTGAACCCTGACCAAATAGGTACAAATTGCAAAGCTAATAAAGAAGATTCCTGCCCGAGCTGTCGGGAGGGCACCAGGCACCCCGCGTTGCCCCCCGAGTGCGGATGGAGCCGGGAGGGCGGCCGTGCTGCTCGCCAGCAGTTGTCTGTTGTCGTGTGTCTCGGCTCGATTCTCCAGATGCCGAGATACTTCCCAAGTTCAAATGAGTTCTCAACTTCTGAATTTGCCCTCAGGCCTGTACTGAGTGAAAGCTGAGACTGCGGCGACGGCACGGCAGGGCTGCCTGTGCCTTGGATTTGCCATCCTGACGGGCTCTTGTTCTATTAAGAAATCCAGCCCCGAACACGTCAGCGGCTCCGGAAGAACTGGGGCTTTTCGCTGCGCAAACAGTTCAAACCAAATCTATTAACTGTGAGCTTCAGAGGCACCGCGTGCCCGGGGAGGCTGTGGGATGTCAGAGAGCAAAAACAAACACAGAAAAGGTATTTTAGGCATCCGAATCTCAGTTTCAACAGACATAACCAATAAGCATTTGGAAATTGCGTAGGGAGCGGGGATGCTCCCCTGCTGGGGAGAGCATCCCTCTCGAAGGGCAGCAGTAATGCCAGGGTAACCTGAAACGATCCTGCTCTTTTCTAGCTCTTCTTATAAAATAGCTTTCTCTTTTTCTTCCCTCCGTCCCTCCAGATCCACCTTGGTTAATCCAAACTCAGCAGAGACGGGGGGCATCTTCCTGCGGTTGTCAGCACTGGCGTGGGACTCGGGGTGTGAGCAAGAGACTCCCGAAATATTCATTTGATGCAATAACTCTTTTCACGTGAGAATCCATAAATGTTTTACAGTTGCCTGGTAGCTCAATTCCATGCTGTACCGTGGTGGAAGCTCACACGGATGATTATTTCAACCTCCATCAAGGTACAGCCTGTCCTAGGAAGGTGTGTATTAAGGACGTAGAGCTGCTCTGCGCTCCTGAGAAGCAGAAAGGAAAGACACCACCTTGTTGTGGAGTGAAGTCAAGGCAATTGTTTTAATTACCCACACAGAAATCATAGATCTTTATTGGACATGGATGTTGGTGGCTTTGATGAACAATTCTCAGTGTGCTTTCAAATCAAGCTTGCCTTTCTACACCCTTCTTTTTTTTTCCTTTTGGGGCTCTTTATCTAACAGTTGAGATACGTGTTACATGTCACTTGATCAGTCATTCATGGAGATGTGTTTGTTGCCTATTAGTAGAGCCACAGAAAAGCTATCGCACTCTTTGGGCAGAACTACCTGTTTATTTTTTCTCCCCTTCTGATTCTTCCTTGTTCTTTACTTGCCGGTGGGGCCGGTGGCTCTTCCTCCGGCCGGCTCTGCGCAATCCTGCCCGTGGTGCCAGCGCGATGTGGCCAACTCTGCCTTGGGAAGGGCAGATCTCTTCTTCAGAGATCCCAGGCTGGCTTCCAGCTTTAACATAAAGATCTCAAGTAATCCTCACTTTTCCCTAGGCTAGCTCGAAACCTCTGGCTTTAATAAAGATGTTAGATCGGGGTAGCTGTGCAGGAGCAGGAGAGCCTGGACCGCTGCGCCAGCCGAGGCGTGCCTTGGAAAGCAGAGTTTTGCTTATGGTGACCAGTATCCGCCGCGTCCTTCAGCGTGTTATCTCTCCAGTTAGACTGAAAACAACGTCGGGCTGTTATATTTTGTCAAGCCCCATCCCTGGAAGTATTTAAGACCAGGCTGGATGGGGCTTTGAGCAACCTGGTCTAGTGGGAGGTGTCCCTGCCCAGGGCAGGGGGGTTGGAACTCGATGATCTTCAAGGTCCTTTCCAACTCTAACCCTTCTATAATTCTATGATTCTAAGCACGTTGGGTAATAACGCAAGAGGGAAGAGGTGCTGGGCACTCAGGAGTGCGAGGCAGCGGCAGACACCAGCCGTAAGAACTGAACAGAGAAGGTTGTTCCAGTGGCCGAAGTTCTCTGTTTTGGTCATTCTGGCAGCTGCTCCTCTTCACTGGAAACTGGCCGCTTCTATTTCACTAAGTTTTAATAATTGGACAAACCTGATTTAACTTTGAAGTCAGCCCCGCTCCCAGCAGGTGTTTGGACTGGCTAATCCCCAGCGGCCCCTTCCAATCTAATTTTTTTTATGATTCCACAAAGCACATGATGTTGTTTGTGACTTCTCAACTGTGTGTGAACACACTCATGGATATGTATTTCTTTCTTCCTGAGTATTTCTACCTGAGAATTAAAGCGGCTTTCTGGAAATGTTTGCACAAGCAAATCCAATCTCAGCAACAGCTTACAGGGAATGAAGAACAAAAGGGGAAAGGGCAGGGGCAACGAAAAGTTAATTCAAACATGCAGACTAATATTTACGGAGCAGCTGTTGCAGTATTTACCCAGCTTTACTAATTATGGGCCGGAACATTCCCCCATCCCTGGCAGTGCATCGCTCCGTGCCCTGGTGCTGGTGGGACCGAGGGGTGGGGAGATGCCGCGCGGGGTCCCGCGGGGTCCCCAGCCCCACGAGGAGCCCGGGGGCTGAGGGATGCTCCTTGGAGCTGTTGTCACTGACCTGCACACTGTCACCACCTCTCGGGAGGATGCCATCCTCTCTGTGGTGTTTTCCTTTAACCATGACTCCGGGAAGAAAGTACAGAATTCTGTAAACTTCAGGACTTGGGTCATTTTGAAAGTCTGTCCCTAATTATCACGTGTGAGCAGTTGGACACGGTGACCTGATCGTGGCAGGGAGCCTGGGGGAGGTGGGTTTGCTCCCCCCCCATTATCTCCTCACCCACTGCGTGTGAGGATGGGTCGGAAATCTGGCCTTTGGGTGGAAATGCCCCGTTCTTGACGGTGAAAGCTGCGGAGCCTCGAGACAGGAGGTGTGGGGCTGACCTGGGAGCCCCCGGGGGCGGCCGTTTGACCCGCTGGGCTGGGGCTGTGGGTGTCTGTGGGGATTTCTGTGCCTTGAGCGTCGCTCAGGACTCTCACGCTCATGAATAAATAAATAATAAATAGCAGAGGCATATGGGAGAACTCGCAGCGCATCTCCTGCTTGATGCTCGAGAAAAAAAATTAAAATATCAGAAGATAAAGATGGCAAGGGACCCCCGCAGGGAAAGCCTCTTTGTCTAATGACCTTTCTAGGTCTATGATAGCAAATACAATAGCCAAACCCCATAAATCATAGTTCAGGAAAACATCCGGAGGGCACGCTTTGACACTGTTTGCATATTCAAATGTCACCCCACTCATGAAAGAAAGACAAAATGTTTTTTTCTCTCAAAAATGTCAGCACAGGCTGGATTAGAAAAGATAATTCAGAAGTACTTCCAGAGAATAATTACCACTGTCACCTACCTGCAATGTAGTTAATGAATGGGAAGAGGGGTTTTTTATTAGAAAAAAAATTATGATTATTAGAGTAATTAATCAGCTGTGTGATGACAGCTTCCCTGAGAAAATAATCTCCAAAGGCCAAGTAGCTACAGTAGGGCATTTTGTTGATAAAGCACCAGAGGCACAAAACATTCTTCTGCGATTAGATGGGAAAGTGCTTACAGGGGTGGAATTACATTAGGGCCTAAGTGCCTATGGATGCGCTGAGCTCCGCCAGCGAGCGGGTTCATCATCTCATTGGTTAAACAGAAGAAAAAATGTCATCACCTTCTGGTCTCCCCCAAACAAATGACGCTTTCTTTTCTCCGTCCTCTTTGTCCCATCTATTTTCGCCTCAGCCCAGGAAAGCAATTAAGGATCTATTTACACCCGCAGGTCTGTAGGTGCTCGGCTTCCCCTGGGGGCAGGAAGGGGGGGTCTCCCCCTGGAAAACGAAGGGGTGCAAGGGACAGACTGGTGGGGAATAGAAACCAGCCACGGGCAGAGCTGGGGCAGGAGCTTTCTGAGCACACGGGGATTGCCAGCCCTTGGAAAGGCTCAGAGCCCACCTTCCTCGGCTTCTCACTGGGAGACAGGGAGGCAGCAAGCGGGAAAGGAAAAAAAATAGGAAAACGGAGAGAAATCGGCAAAACTGCTGCAGTTGAGCACAGGCAAATGTTTGCTGCCAGCGGTGTGCTCTCGGGTTCCAGGGAGGGAGGCTGAGCTCGAACACAGCGACTCCCTCGAGGTCCTGTCTCTTGCGAGGACGTGCAGAGCAGTGACAGTCCCCACAAGTCCCCAGAGCCTTCTCCTGTCCCTTCCACAGAGGTCTTGTCCCAGTGCCAGGGGCCAGAGGAGACTTCTCTCCTCCTGAGAACTGGATGGAAATAGAAAGGGGCCTCCAAGGCAGGAGCTGAGTCCCGCGGGAGGACACTCTGAGCTCAGAGACATCTAGTGAAGGTGCCATGAGTTTGGTTGGGCACTTGCACTTCTGCGGTGCCAGTGATGCTCTCCAGCCTTTTCCACCGCCACACTTTCTGCGTGGCACGGTTTTCATCTCCGAACAACTCATTTGCCACCGGGCCCCACCATGCCCTGAAGGATCAGCTTCTTCCCTCTGGACCCTACTGCTGATTTTCCTGATCCCCCTCTGTCACATCCCCTGTCCCTCCCTCAGCTCCTCGCTCCTTCCTGGAGCCTGACCCCATCCCCGCTCCCTGCCGGGAACCCCACCTGGGAGAGTGAAGGGTTGCAGGGCCACAGCGGGCAGTCCTTGGGTGAAATTCAGCACAGGGCTGGCTCAAATTCCCCTTCACCCTCTGGCAGCATCTCTTCATCTCAAGATCCTCAGGTTTCCTTGCTTGTGGGATTAATGAGGGTTTCGTGGGGACGGGCTTGATGCTGCCAGCGCAGCCCCTGCCCAGGACTGACCTCTGCTCTTCCCCAGCTTCTCTTTTCTCTCCTAATATACTGTGAGCGGTACCTTCTGCCTGCAGTTGACAGCAAAGTGAGGAGAAACACCCGCGGGACCCTGATTGTGGCGGTGCCCTCCTGGGGCTCGGGTCAGATCCTGGGTGTTTCTTCCAACCAGACCAAGTGTGTGTGTGTGTGTGTTGGCTGCGGAGCGGCCGCTGCAGAGGATAACGGAGGAACCGGCGCCAAAGGCAACAGCTCAGAGATATATTATTTACATATTTATTAGAGATGCTGTACTGCTTGTGAGAGCAAACCGCTTCTGACTTCAATTCCAATAAGCAAACAGCCCAATGGGCAAATAAGAGAAAAGGGAAACGTGCGCTGCCACGGTTTACACAAGATGCAGTAAAGCAAAATATTCTGAGCGTGAAGCTATTTTGCGAGATAGGAGAAAAAAATAAAAAAAAAAATCCTACCTTTCTTCTTCATCTTGGTTAAGCAGTGGGTAATAATTGGAAAATAATTTCATTATATGTCGTACCAGTTGCCTCACAGACTAACAGAAAGATAATTAATTCTTGTTTGTCTAAACTGCATTGTGGTTCAGTTTTAGCTGCCCTCCAGCAATGAGCATCACTTCTGCTGTGTCTGAACTTCTGCTGGCCTTTCTTTCAACACTTTTTTTTTTTTTTTCCTTCTCGGTGTAGTTTAAGGGTGAAAAAAACAACAGTAGCTGCTCGCTGTTGTGGAGAAGGAGCCCTCTGGCTGGAAACCCCCGTGTACCGGGGGGTTTTATGCCCAGGTCTGTCGTGGATGTTGGAAACCCTTCTCAAGAAACATTTGAGAAAATCTGAGGAGACTTAGGGAGTGGGTGGACCCTAAAAAAAGAAATCTAAATCGCTGTTAGCTGTCTGCCTGCATGAGCTCCTCCTGTCCTTCATCCCAGGGGCAGATGGTGCCCTGGCCCGGATGGGAGCAGGACCCGTGGAGGGAATCCTGCCCAGGATCATTCCAGGGACCGTGTGGGGTCCCAGGACTGGTCAGAGGGGTCTCCAGTGGGGAGCCAGTCCCACCGCAAGGAAGATGAGGGGTTCTGCTGGTGTCATCTCGGGTTTGGTGGTGCTTCAGCTGCAGGGTGTCTCTGCCTCTTTGTAAATGGGATGTGGTTGCTCAGCTCTGGCCACGGTGAGTGAAGCTGCTCTGAAGGCCTTTGCTCCGCAGCCCCTGACAGCCATTGCGACCTCTAGGTAGAGACTTTTTAATGTAGACATACATTTATAGGAGAAAAAAAAAAAGGGTATTTTTTCAACATAACGGGAAATTTCATGGAAAATAGCCGTACCTGCCTAAAAATTTTAAAAGCTAAAAAAAATATTTGTTTCTCAATTTGTTTAACTCCCTCTGTAAATTACAAGCTGAGAAGCTGAAGCTATTCTAGTTTCACCTGTGCTTGTAGGTGAGAAGCAGCAAATCCGTTGCCTGACCCGTAACCTGTTTGTGAAACGGTTCACTCTGGTATCACTTGTTGAGAGAAAACGATTGACACTGACAGCGACCCGGGACACGCTGAAAAGATCCAGAGACTTTTCAGCATCCTTTTCCAAAGGGTTGCTTGAAATATTTGCAGGTAGA
Source organism: Pedionomus torquatus (assembly GCA_013398155.1). Classification (NCBI taxonomy): domain Eukaryota; kingdom Metazoa; phylum Chordata; class Aves; order Charadriiformes; family Pedionomidae; genus Pedionomus; species Pedionomus torquatus. The sequence goes on along the minus strand of VZRU01021447.1, from coordinate 219,576 downwards.
GAGGGGTTATGAAACGATGAGGAAGAGGAACAGAGGGTTTGTAAAGGTTACAATGAATGTAAAAATGTTTGGAAGTGTTAGCAGTGCAAAACCCTGTTATTTAAATTCCTCAGTTGTCACTTGGAAGGAAGCTTTTGGAAACAGTCTTTGTGTGTATTCTTTTCTAAGGGAAACTGGTTAGTAATTGCCAAAGGAAGAGCACCCCAGGCTGTAGCCCCTACTAAATGTCAGCCCTTCAGATTAATAACGCCCTGCGGTGTTTCAGAACAGAGAGATGCAATGACAACAGGCGACCCTCCGCAGGGGGAAACCCGCGGCAACGCCCCTGGGATGCGGCCGAGCATCCTCCGCCAGCGCCGGCCAAGGACATTGGAGCTTCCAGAGAAGCTTCCAGAGAAGGGGCTCCCCAGGTTTCCTTCTGGCCGCCGTGTCCGGGCAGGGAAGTCACTGGAGCTAATTTAAAAGAGGCGCTCGGTGTCGGTCCAGGGCTCTGCTGGGACCCCAGCTCACAACCTTTCTTTCGGGTGTTGGGAGAAATGATTAACAGATGTGTCTTCCCATTTCCCAACATCTCTCTTTTGAATTGCAAAGTGGCCTCCTGCTTATTGGGAAGTACAATATGTCTAACCTTCCAGGCACAGCTTATTGCTAATTTCCTATGCTGCTATGAATCTATGATTTATTTAACAAATTTCCACCCAGCAAATAAAACAACATTTGTTCTACCTGGAGGGTAGTTCCCAACTATCACAGCACAACCAGGCACGGCTGCAACAGTTGGCACAAGAACAGTGGTCAAAATGATGTACGGAGTGTCTTGCTTCAGACAGGGAAAAGGAAAATTGTAGGAGTAACCCCTCAAAACAAAGCCCTGCATCTTCTGCTGTGGTTCTCCTGGGCAGGCAGGGTCGTTGTGAAGCCATCCTGTTTTCAACTGTATTTGTATCATTTGCATATATTGACTTAGAGTGCAATGCCAGATGGTTTCTGTACCAAAATGCTCACAAAGAGCGAGCTCTAATGACTCGGTGCTGCGTAAAGGCTGAACAGGTTTGAATGCAACCAAACGACCTTGAACTTTCATCCAAGCTTCAAATTAGAAAAGAAAAAAAACCCTGAATATAGCTATGGTGTTCCCACCTAAGTTTGAAAAGTCCTATTTCTTTTTAAAGGTTCTTTATTTACTCTCGGTCCCCAAAGCGGAATATAAATGCCCAGATCCATAGCTGTTACAGACTTTCACGTTTTCCTCTTAAAATACTGAATGCAAAGTTCTGAGTTGGGCTGGTTTGTGCTCTGGGTGCAGCACTGGTGCCATGGTGGGAACTGGGGCAGGACCCTCGACGAGACGATGCTCTAACAGATTTTGCACTGGCTGGGGGTGTGTGTGGTGCTGGGAGGGATGTAATTCCTATGGATCATTATGATCACTACTCCTGCAAACAACTTAGTGAAAAATTCTATGCCAGGATTTGGTAGTTAAAAATGTGAATTTGTCGATTTGAGTTATGGGATTGACTAACAAGAGTAAATGAGGACCTAATTCAGACCCAGGGTAGAGCTGGGCTTGTAAGAGACGGTGTCAGACAGGAGGCTGCCGCTCGGGTGGTGGGTCTCCCGAGTTCATTAAGGATTTTCAGGGTGTTTCAGAGCATTGCCCCTTTGAAGGTGCTCGTGGGGTGCGGGGACTCTTCTGTCATTTCTCTTTGGTGAGCAAGAGGAATCTCCAGGGACGAAAGTGGTGCAGACGGGCAGAACACGACTCTCCCAGTTTAGTTCAGTTGCTGCATTTTGAGATGTCACGGTGGGTGATAAAATACATTTCCTGTATTCAGAGCTGGAGAAAGAAGCTTCCCCAAAATAAACATCACTAAAAGGAATTTTCCTTGGTTTTTATTTACTTTGGGTTATTAAAGTGACAGGTCTGTGCTGTCCATGTGGTGCAGGGGATTATAAGGCTCCAAGGACAGAGCTGAGACCCCAGTGGGTGCTCACCTTCCATCACAGGATGAGTGTGTCTCTCTCCCTCCACATCCCTGGTGTTTGCTTGGCGGCAGGAGGATCTGCCGCGTGGGGAGTCACCGTGGGGATTTCTCAATGACATCCGAGGAACTGAAATATTTCTCCCTACCCAGGGGTTGTAAAGGAGCTGGGCAAGAAAATAATCAGTCCTGGCTGTTTACAGGATTGTTTTGGTGTTTTTCTTTTTTTCCTCTTGCGTCATATTTTATATTTATAAAATATTTAGCTTAGGCAAATGTAGTCAAATCATAATGGACTTCTCAAACTTGCAGGGAAAAGAGGTTGATTGTTTGCTCTCTCCTGTGTAAACAGCTGATACAATAAGTAAGAAAACATGAACCCTCTTCTGTTCCTCCTTGCATCCTCTTCACAGTCCGCATCTAAGGCTTGTTAATAGAATAGATTGGAGGAAGGTTGCGATGGGGGAACACAATGAGTCTGTGCTGGGAATCCATCCCTCTCCTGGAGCTGCATCAGCATCTCAACGTGCTGGGACCTGGGCCCCTGCGGCCGCCTCAACACGCTCCCTCCGTCTTACTCCTGCGGCTGAAGTGGCTTCTCAGAGCTGCCTCTCTTTGCTCCTGCTTCGCCGTAAACTTTGTCCCTGATGACGTGACGAATGGGACGGGTGATGCGGGTGGAGTCATTGATGCCCGTGGTACCAGGCGCTGGTTATTGTTTGGTCGGGCACGGAAGGATTAATGCACCTTACCTGGAGGCGACTGGCAGCGCAACCAGCCCAGCTCAAGGGAGTTTAATGCACGTTTGGTGGGCTGAACCTTGCGTCAGTCTTAGATAAACTTCTCCCTCCTGAGCTGCTCAGGAGAGGTGCAGGGCAGAAGGAGGAGCTGGAGCCACAAACGGGGGACCTGGGCTTCGTTAGTGGCACCTTGCTTTCTCCCCAGAGGTGTCCTGCAAGGGATGGTTCAGCGCCCGCCGTGCTTTGGGACTCGGACCCATCTTTCCAAAATCAGAAGTGAAACACCCACCCAGTGCTAAACAGCTGCTAAAAAGCTTCTCAGCCTTGACATCTGTCTGGCTCTTCCTCTTGCTCTCTGATGGCCTTAGACGTGGGCTCTGCTCCCGCAGCGCGGCAGCCCCACGTGGTCCTTGAGAAGTGGCTGGATCTAAAACCAAGCGATCCTGAACCGTCGGCTCGACGGCTGTTTTCAGAAAACTTGTCTGGTTTGTAGCAGGCACTCACACGATGGCACACATCACAGGGCAAGCCAAGCTTTCTGTTTATAAAATAGTCAATAACATTCATGAAGAATTATTTTTTTTTCCCAAGGACACCTTTCATTTCAGTCTCGGAGGGAGCTGGGAATAAATTGTTCCTTACCATCCGCAGCTGACCTCTCCGCTTGTTTAAAATGTGGGCGTCTTCTGAACAAAAAAACACCATTTGCTAAATGAAGCAAAACACCATAATAGGTTTAATGATGTAGATTTATCTCCTAACAGTTGTTTTGAGATCACAACAAATCATTAAAATCATTAACTCTCCAAGCTAAATTAGATTACAGATCTTGGAGAATGTCTGGCCACGGCATTTGCAAAACAGTGCCTCTCCCTGCCTGCGCCAGTCATTAATTCTGCTCAGATTCCTCTGCAAACAATGAACCGATTCAACATATTCCAAGTCAGATGAAACAAAAAAAGCCAACATCTTTGTGTGGTGCGTGTGCATGTTTCGTTTCTTCTTCCAGACTATTCCCGTTTCTGGAAAATATTTTCCCGGTGTGTGGCCAGAACAGGCGGCGTCTCCGCGGGGAGCGTTGTCTCCGGTGCGGTGTCTGTGTCGCTCGGCTGCACCGATCCATCCGAGAGCCAGGGAATTTGGTCCCAGAACTACGTGGCGTAATTAAGATGCACTTAAAGCGACAAGGAGCCTCGCGTAGAAGCCCATTTGTCTTGCACCTACGGATGGCAGCGGCACTGCCGGAGCGGCTGGCTTTGAGCATCGGCGACGGGAAGGGACGTGGAGGGGTTGGGAAGCCCGTGGTGACGCTGGCCAGGGGGCTGATGGCTCAGCACCACCGCTTCCTGCGGGAGCCAAACTGGAGCAAAAGCAGCCCCGTGTCAGATGCAATCTCGTCTTCACAGGGACATGAAGCTCCTTGTGGTTTCCTGCTCCGGGCCCCGCGCCCTCGTGTCGCTGTTGATCTGTGCTCTTTGTGCCCCGGGACCGGCGTTGGTTTGGAAGAGGAGGAGTACGCAGCAGGAGCCTTACTGGGTTCTTCTTCTCATGATTCATCTTTCTGTTTATTTAAGTTTTCTCTCTCCCCCCTCTCCTACAGCGCATTCAGCTGTACGAGGCAACCTTTGCATTTCAAAAGAAGGGATGGCTGGGAACCAGAGGCATTCAGGCTGGTGTTTTACTGCTCTGGTATGGGTACAGAGAACGTCCTTCTGAACATTAGGTCCATGTCAGGCCGTGTTCATAGAGAATGTAATGAAAAGAAGTTTTTTCTCCTGTATAGTTTGGAATCTGCACCAGGGGTTGTGTTTGCAGCTGTAGTTGTACCAAGCCCTTGTCCCCTGGCACAACCGGCCAGCGACAGCTGCCCCAGCCAGGAACGTGCCTTTGGTCCGTCCAGAAGCTCTGGGGGAAATGATGGTGTTTGGGGATGGGGAAGCAGCCCAGGGCAGCCTCTCCTGTCTCTCTCAGGAGGTTTCTGCACCCTCTGAGGGCAGAGGACAGGGAGCCTCCCAAAAGCACCTCTCCCAGGGGACACACCAAGGGCAGGATGAGCCGCTGGTCCCAGGGGGGACGTGTCCCCGGAGCCATCGCATCATCTGTGACTCCCCAAACTGGCCGAATTGTGCGGCTCCCCTGCGGGAGGGTTTTTCTGTCTCTTTGTTTTGCATTTGAGCCAAATGCCAAAATACCAGGAGAAAGTTGCCTCCAGCATTTTTTGGGAGTTAGAGGGGGAGCATTCTAGCTCTTGACATCTTGGCAGGGGTTCTCAAAGCCCATATGTCAGATTCAGAGAAACAGTTCACATTAATTTTAAATGGAAATCTTAGACCTTTGCTAGGCAACTGCATCTCTCATTGCAATTCTACCCACAATTTACTCCAAACAGGCTTGACAATAGCACGCTAAAATCTGAGTGCTTCAGCAAAACAGAATCACACCCTTTTGAGTGAAACATCCATCCTCATTCTATTTGTCTTGTGGCAATTAAAATAAGCGTGAAATGTGCTTGGGCACGCTCTTGGTCTCATGCCCGTTTTAAATATTAACTCCAAGTCTTCATTGCTATTATTTAGTAATAATGTTTATTATTGATAGGGCTGTAGTACCTGGAGGCCGATCTTTCATTATTCAGTATAAGCATACAGCAGAAACAATTCTCCCCTCAAAGCATTACTGATCTAATTGAAGGCTAAGGTGGGTTAATAGATGGCTTAAAAATGTTTCATGTATAAAATAGCCTAGCGCTGGACTTCAGTCTCCCCCTCTGTTTTGCATCCCTGTAAGAGAGCAGCAGCTCCTGGGCTCTGGCTGAAGGTCTCAGGCTCCTGCTTTTCTTTCTGCTCGTGTCGTGGTTTCCATTTTCCTGGATGGGGAACCCTGTCAGAGGAGGCGGGTTGGGAAAGCTGTTCTCGCTGCGGTGCAGCTGGCGGCTGGTGGCTCTGCCAGCTCCTGTCCCTCTCCTCCAGCGGGGCCGAGGCACCCGCCAATCCATCACCTTAAGATGCAGTAACTCCTTCGCAGTCAGGTGCTGGCTGCCCTGCCGCCTGCTTTCTGCCCAGACCGTTCCTCCCCAGACCCGTGTTGTGCTCAGGCAGGAGCTGACTAATCACCAGCCAAGTACCTGTGTTTTTTTTTTGAAGTTGCCAAAGCTCCTGAACGTGTCCCCTGTAAGATTCAGCAAAATCTAAAGTTCTGGTCTCTCCTTCTCTTCCAGGTGGTGGCGGCTTCTGTCACTCGCCGATCCCAGGGCAGCTCAGGTGGGCACCTAAGTTAAAGACACCAACGCAGGTGGGCATCTAAGTTAAAGACATTTTTCTAGCAGTTTGCAATGGGCCCCTTCCAGACACATTCTTTCCCAGTGCAATGTTTGCTCTCCGGGTGCAGACCCTTTTCCACCATCTCTCTACAAGAAATACCTTGCAAGGAGCTGGTCCCCGCGCCCGCAGAGCTCCCTTCCTGTAAATCCTTCCCCTCCTGCAGGTGCCACAAGAGCCAATTCCTCTTTGAAGGGCCAAGAACTTGGCCCTTTGATGGGAAGTGATCGCTCTTTTTAATTGCTGAGCTTGGCACCTGGGTGCTGCAGGGAGGGCTGGGTTATAAACACTTAGAAGATAATTAAATTTCACGTTGCAAAGGATAGCTGGATGTAAAGCCGTGATAGCAAGAGTAGTGTAAATGCGGAAATCAAAGTTTCCACCTGTTCCTTTCTCCCACAGAATCACCTAGGTTGGAAGGGACCCTTTAAGATCATCTAGTCCAACCAATGGGGGCAAAAAAAAAAAAAAAAGAAAGAAAAAAAACCAAAACAACAAACCCAACACAAAAAAAAAACCAGAAAAAACCCAACAACCATAAACCCCACCCCACCCAACACTAAGCCATATCCTTGAGCACCAAGTCAACTTCCCACTGTTGCCTCCACAAAGCAGAATGGCAGGTGAGGGTGTCACAACACAAAACCCGGGGTGTTTGTGCTGCCGTGGGGAGACCCGCAGTTTCCATTCCCACAAACCAGTGAGAAATGCAATTTATTTTTTTTTCCCCTCCCTGTTCCCTCCTGCCTCCCTGTGAGTTTGCGCTTTTGCATCTTTCGGCTGGGGCACGAAGAGCAACGTCCTCCTGGCACTAGGGCTCAGCCTGGCAGGGGGGGGTGGATTTTGGGTGCAGAGGAGTGGATTTTTGCCCCCACAGCAGTGGTGATGCTGGAAATGTGCTCGTGTCTGAGCCCTCACCTGCCTGTCGCCACATCCCCTCTGTCCTTGCTCCGACTTGGCTTCTACTGAGGAAGATAAAAATGACTATGAATAAAGAGGGGTTGAATGGGGGAACGTGGAGGAAAATATGCAGAGGCCAAGCAGAAATAAGGGCAGGAGAGAGCGGTGCTGAGAGCTGCTCAGAGGGACCGGTGTAAAAGCAATCAACAAAAATGCTTTCTTTTTTATTTTTTTTTAACTGAAGGCATTAACGCTTTTAAAAAGTGGAAAGTAGTCATTATTTTAATACATGTGCACTTGCTGTGGACTCAGATAGCCCTGCTAAATTTGGAGATATGGCATGGCTATTCAGAGCAATTTAACTTTTACAGACTCTGTTTGAAATTCTGGGCTTTTTAAAGCGGGTGGTAAAATTCCCTTTCGCTTCACTGAGGCCAGATATCACTGTCTGCTTTTATCCTTTTTACAGAATTTTAGCATAAAGGTTTGAGACAATTGTGAAGTCGTCCACAGAGTTACTTTCTAGCATTTTTCCCAGTAATGGGGCTGGGGGGAACTTAGCTTTAGACAACGGAGACGCGTTGCCACCCCTTGGGATGCATTTTTGCAATTCCATATTTACTGCCAGAAATTTCGATCCATATTCATCCCTGTTCCCTGGCGATTCGTGCTGGTCCTGCAGAAATGTGCCCACAATTAACTGCTCTGAAATGACACGAAATGAAAGGAGGTCACTTTGCTTCTCTGCCCAGTTTCTTATTTTCACTGGCAAAAGTTTTATAGATCATCGAATGGTTAGAGTTGGAAGAGACCTTCAAGATCATCCAGTTCCAACCCCCCTGCCCTGGGCAGGGACACCTCCCACCACACCAGGTTGCTCCAAGCCCCATCCAGCCTGGCCTTGAACCCCTCCAGGGATGGGGCAGCCACAGCTTCTCTGGGCAACCTGGTCCGGGGTCTCACCACCCTCACAGGGAAGAAGTTCCCCCCAACATCTCATCTTCATTCCCCCTCTTTCAGTATAAAACCATTACCCCTTCTCTTATCACTCCCCTCCCTGATCAAGAGTCCTTCCCCATCTCTCCTGTAGCCCTTTCAGATCCTGGAAGGCTGCTCCAAGGTCTCCCCGGAGCCTTCTCTTCTCCAGGCTGAACAGCCCCAGCTCCCTCAGCCTGTCCTCACAGCAGAGGGGCTCCAGCCCTCTGAGCATCTTGGTGGCCCTCCGCTGGACCCGTTCCAACAGGTCCATGTCCTTCCTGTGTTGAGGACTCCAGAGCTGGACACAGTGCTCCAGGAGGGTCTCAGCAGGGCAGAGCAGAGGGGCAGAATCACCCCCCACGACCTGCTGGCCACGCTCCTTTTGATGCAGGCCAGCAATTTCCCTCTGCCTTTTGACCAGGCTGAGTAACGGGGAGGGATGCTGCAGTTTTAGGGGCTGTGATAAGTGCTCTCTGCAATGATGTGATCTGGTTGCATCTTTCCAAAAGGAAAATTGTCCTTTTGCCACACGGCAGGTACTTGGACCCAGAACCCGCCTGTGCCTCTGTCAGCCCGAGGGCTGGGGTCTGCTCACGGCCAGGGTGGCCAATGGGACAGACAAGAACGATGGCTTCTCTTTCCCAGTTACCTTGAATCATGAACTGGCGTGAAACAAAGCTTACTGGAAAATGCAGATTTTCTGCCATTGGTGAAAATTAACTCCCCTAATTAACTTACACATATAAATGAACTTAGAATGAAGACATTAGGTTGATTATCTAGAAAATTGCTACCTTGGTAGACTCCCTAATGCCACCTCTAAATATGCCAGGAATTAAATTGCTCTTGTGGCGTTGTTATGTCACTGCAATTGAATGCTCGCTGGTGGAAGACACGGCTTCCCTTTTTTGGCTAAATTTAACCTTTAATTTTGGAGAGTGGCAGTAACTGAGCCTGACCGAGCTTGCTCTAACCTTGCAGAGATCGAAGATCTCTTTGAAAACCTCTTCCCATGCTCCTTTTTTTTTTTTTTTTAATTAAAAAACCCCAGCAACTTAATACTGCCTAGTATTTTAAGTGTTTTGGAGATTAGATTTAGATTCTTGTCAACCGCTGGCACGCCTGAGGTTGTAACTTGGAGCAGCTCCAGTGAGACGTGTAAAATGTGGACCATCAGGAGGACGAAAACACGCAGAAGGCACTTCAAGAGCCAAGGTCTGGCTGGCGCTGCCGCCCGAGGACCAGCCGCATCCCTCCAGCGGGCATGCTTTGCTGGGGCCCCAGAGCTGGTACTGAAAGGTTTGCAAAATGTAAATGGACCATCTGAACCAACAGAACCCAAGCAGAAGCGGAGAGGGGTCCTGCCTTCCAGAACCACCAGGGGCTGATTCTGGGCCTCGCGGGCGGCGCCGTTGGGCCGGGGTGACGGACACCCCCTTGGAGCATCACCCGGAGCGAGGGCCGAGCTGCCGCTCTCAGCTGGTAACAAATTAGAGCCACACTTGGGCTGCGTTATGGAAATGCTCATTTTTAGAGCGGTGCCGGCAGAGAAATGACAGTAGTGACAGTTCCAAATTCATCCATGGACTTTCCTGGGTGTTGGGTGGTTTTGGTGGGTGATTCTGCATTTTGGGGGAAGGCGTAGGCGTGTGTGCTGCAGGAGGAGAGGGAACCCAGTCCCGATGGCACCATTTGTCCAGGCACCATTTCTGCAGCTGAATTCTTTTCTTTGAAGAAAGAAGACGTTATGCTCTTGTCTTTACAATGAAAAAAATAAAAAAAAGAACCTTGTTCAAATGTTTTTAAGTGATGTGCCGTGTGAGAGCACATCAGGTGTAACACACCACGGTGTCAAGGACCCCGAGACTGAGAAGTTTCAGAAACGTGTAACTGATAACAGCCTGCCTTTGGTTCTGCTTCCCAGTGAGGAAGGTGCCTGACACCGCTTGAAGCAACGGCCTTGAAAACCAAACACCCTCCACCCCCTGAGATATTCATGATTTTCAGTCTGGAGGGAAATTCATCCAGTGTGGAGCGTGCTCGTATGCTGCCAGCTTCAGACGGTACAAGCAAATATAGATATATATTTTTTTATGCAAATAGAACTTTCTGAGAAGAAAGGCTTTATACCCCACGTCATGGACCAAAGGAAACCCAGCCAGAAAAACACTCTCGAATGTCCTGGTCACACATTGCACATGACACTGTGGCTAAAAGGCCAGAGCTGAACGGAATGAAATTAAACAGAAAGCCAAATTTAGGCTTTAATTTACACAAGCTGGATCTGTGATTATTGGAAGAGTGGGAGGAGAGAGAGTGCTACAGGGCAGGTCCAGTTCTGATCCTTTTAAAATGAAGACTTGATTAACAGGACAATTTCTTTTGACTTTAATGAATACAGGGATTGCAAACTGTTTACAGAAGGGCTTTAACTTAATTTAGCTTCTCCCAGAGAATGTCTGTCTGTCCTCGTAAAAATAAAAGAATTCCAGACATACCTGATTTCTAAGCTGGAGCTGTCATCATATAATATGTCACCATGTGCTTCCAGTACAGAATAGATGAGCTCTTTTAATTTATTGGGTACTCAAGCTGTATTAATTGCTATCTGGTAAGAATTACAGTATTTCAACCCATCCATTAGCGAACTTCAAGATGGTTTTTTTATTATTATTATTGTTATTATTATTTGGTAATTAGCTGCTGCAATTATCTTGCTAAACACTGTTTGAATGGGCTCACTGTGCTCCTAGATTTTCTGCTTTTTACACGTTCAGGATGTCAAGATGAAGGCTCTTTCACAAAACCTCCTCCTGTTCCCATGTCCTGGCAGCTCCTGTGGGCAGAGGAGGGACATTTCCCGAAGGTGGCTTCGGTGGCTGTTTCTCGTCACTGAGTTTCTGAGTTTCCCACCAATTACAAACTCTTGGCACTTGCTGTTTTCTTTATTTATTTTTTTCCCCCATTAAATAGGAGCCCAACTAGTTCCTCTGTGGTTTAGCATTACTGTTGGTGCAAGATGCCTCTGTGTTCTGCTCATTAAGAGAAGATCTGCTCTCAAAGAGATCTTAATCTGCGTAGGCAAGACCCACAAAGCGAGCCTTGTCCTTCTGCTCCCCTCTTCTTACTGGGAAAGAGAAAAACCAAGCAGCTTGGCCAGTTCTGCTGGTGGGTTGTACCCAGACCAGCAGTTCTGGAGAGACCTGCTTGGCCTGTGCCCTTCTGTGGGTCTGTTTTCAGAGGACCCCAAAAGCAGCCCGGAGAGGCGGGTTCCTCTCCCAGCAGCAGCCACCAGTGACCCACAGCCCAGGTTCTCCACTCCGTTGCTGATGCTCCACGTTCCGCGGCAGCTCCTCTGCGTTCCCATCGCCTCCTCCTCCTCGTGCCAGCAGAGACAATCTTCTGACATAGTGACATGGCCAGGCCACCCCATGCAGGAGTGCTGGCCTGTAAACCAGCCAGGACTTAATGTTTTAACCCTGCCTTTTATGATGCCAACACGCCAAAAATGGATATTTGTTGCTGGAGAAGCTCCGCCATAACAATACTTCAATGCTTTCATTTCAAGCCCTTGAC